>CM077590.1:37777500-38030000 GCA_039657365.1 Stephania yunnanensis | reverse complement strand
AAAATCTTTTCCGTCATGGCAGTGGGTTGAAGTGGATTTGAAGGAAATCTATTTATTCTAATTAGGCATTGTACACGCATACTAAAGATGAATAAAGTGAGTTGAAAAGCATAGTATATCATTACCTAGGTGAAGTTTTGAACTAAGATATTCTTAATCAAAAAGTTAAAAATTAATTTACATTATTTTGTTAGATTAGGATAGTTTAGTTATAAAAGCAAATTAAAAAAGATTTCCTTAGCAATATAGTAGTTTTGACTAGATAACACTGAGTGCATACACCTTTCCCTGAATAAGATTTTCATAATCAACATAAGTTGGTCACACTATTACTACAATGGAGTCGTTATGCTTGCGGTCGCAATCGATAACCTTGGGCAACTACTCTCAAGATTCAACCTTATTTTTGATGTTATTTACCCAGAACAAGAAGTGTGTCAGGTTTTTTGTTCTAGGTGATTGCCACTTCTTAACCCGGTTGGTATCACAGACTCAACCTAATTGATATTAGCTCAATAGATTTAAGCCTAGAGATTTACAATGAACTTACAAAGTCTAAACTACCATTGATACATCATTAACAAACATAACATAAAGATAGAGAACTAAAACAAAACATTATTATTAAGGAAAGAATCGACAAGACATGAAAAAAATCTACTATTGTCTAGAGAGCTTCATCCATAACCTAGGTATTAAAGAACATAGCTGGACATGGCTACTCTACCTTGCTTAACTCTTAAATCCCTCTGAATCACTATGTCTTTTCGTCAATAGCGATCCCTCTTTTATATAGGTGAGCCTTGGTACAATAGTAAGAAAGCTCCGGAAATAAGAACTTTCTAAAAATTAGAAAACTTTTATTCTACAGTCTAGCATCATCAGTGATGCCACCATTATGTAGAAGTGACGCTAAGTCACGTCATGGTTCAATATAGTAAGTCATGAACAAGTTGGTCTGATATTTCTATTTACAAACTTGACGCCGTAGGTAACACCATCTATTGTAAATTAGACGATGTCTATGCATTTCTGACGACATTTCTTATTTGGCAATGTGGTTTCCCTAAGGCGCCGTCAGTTCATTCTCGGGGTGTCAAGCCCCTGGTGGTTTTGGCTGAATTTTGACTTTTTTCCTAGATTCGTCTAATTCATGCATAAACACTCATATACCTTGTAAATCTTTGAAGTAAACATATAGAGCTATAAAATATGATCTTGGACTCAATTTGCATAGCAAAACACTTATGAGAAAGTGCATAAATAATGAGTCATTAATTACCCCCGAACTTAGAACTTTGCACGTCCTATGCAAAGGGTTTTCTAACTACAATAACTAAAAACACATTTTAAAATTAAGTGATCATACTATTAAGACTTCGTACCCATTTCAAAAACAATGGAGTTCTTTTGAGTAAACTTTGATCAATCTAATTAACAAGATACTTAAAATTTTGGAAGGTTGGTTCGAATTCTTAAACTTGGTTACCTCTCAAGACAACAACTTTTCAAGACTCGAATTAGTTCAAAAGCATGTCCATTAACTACTCATAAGTTTTATGGGTCTTTCAACTCGAGTAGTAGGTTCAAGTGTCTCTAAATTTTATGAATTCAAGTGAATTCTTCAAATGGTCTTTTAATCACAACGTCTAAACTTTTACACTTAAAAGAGTATGAATGGCTTTTTTTGAAAAATAGACTATTATGAAACTAAAAATAGGAAAACTCCTTAATCTAGCTTTTAAGGACTAGAGCTAAATCTTTTTCTCAAGAGTTTCTGTAAAGACTTCCACCTTTCGTTTTCTACATATATCACCTTTTTTATTCTTCTCTTATTATTATTTTGTACGAGCCCTGCTTCATTTCATACGGATACTGATTTTTTATTATTTTCCTACCACTAGGCTCCCTACTCCATTTCCTGTGGAACTTGTACGACTCTCTACATTTTTTATTTTTGAAAACTTTTGTTAGCATTTCTCACTTTACTATGATTAAGGTAATTTCCCAACACAAGTTTCATTAATGCCTTTATGAAAGTAAAACAAATGTCAAGTTCTTCCCTTTAAGAGTGTCAAATCATTAACAATTATGCTCCAAGTGTTTTTGTCCTAGTTTTAAGAATCCTATAGATTTAAACGTTCCCACGAAATTGATTTCACCTCCTACCTACTTTGGTCTCAAGACATGATTCATTCTTACTCCAAGTCTCTATTTATATTGTCATGAAGGTGGAAAAAGCTCTTCAACTTATTCAGAGTCTGAGAGTAAACAATTTCACCATGTTCCTACTCATCCTCAATCGAAAGCAAAGTTTTATTCATGGGCATAACTCTATAGTAAACACTAAATTACTTATGCATTCATGCTAATTGTATTAATTTCTAAATGGAATTGGATGAAATGGAAGATAGGAAATGGAAAGAAAAGGAAAGCATACCACTATGAATATATTGAAGTCGCAAAAATTTGAACATTTTTTTAAGATCATACCAGCGTGTATTCAACAAAAAATCTCATCCAATGGTCCACTTACCTAAATAGCTCCAAACTTATTCCCAACCTTGTCTTCAAGGTTCAAAATTAAGCTAGGGAATACCAAAACATAGAAGGATGGTGGAAATGAATGGATATATAATATTAAGAGATCGATACAAGTTTCATTCATGATTGGACAAAAACAAGATGATAAAAACTAAATTAAACCCTAAAAATGATTTTACCTCTGGGCTGCCTCCAAGTAGCACCGGTGTGTAAAGGTAATGGTCTGACTTGGCATGACAAATCATATGACACCTACTAATTTGGAGAAGTCAAGAACATACGGCTTCCATGATGTCTTGAATAATGTGATATGCATGGCTCTCTTATGGTTTTGGGCTCATCTAACTCCCATATTAGAAAATATATCATTTTATTATGACATTTTAACACGAAAATGTACCCAGTACATAATATTTCAAAATGCCATTTTAGTTTTACCCTCATGTCAAACTCAACTAGTATTCATGGTAGAGTGGGTGGTTTTACCAATATGAGAGGTTGATCTTCCTTGCTCTCCTCTTCTACCTCCATTACCCTTTACAAAGTGACTTCAATTTCCTTCTCTGCTTCTTCTTCATGAACTTATATGGTAATAACTCTCGACTCTGATGGAGAGATCTCGACTTCATCTTCCAATTTAGACCAATAGTCATGTTCCTCAACACCTCTTAATGTAATCGCACTTTGGTTCTTTCTAGTGTAGATTGTCATGATGGAACTATTCATTGACTAAGACTAGATCTTTTAAAATATCCTCAAGAGAACACTCTTCTTATCGAAAAATCTGTGGACTTGGCATGAACTCATAGAAGTTGGGTTATGCTTGCATAGCTCCACTTGGGGTAGTATTCATATTTCGGGTAGTAATGACTAGCATCACTGGGATTAGAGACATCTGCATGAACTCTATAAGCTTCTACATTGCCTTGTTGCTCAATAGAAAGCCAATTAGAAAATCCATGTCTAAAATTTGATGTACTTACCCCATTCATACTATAATAGTATGATTTATCGTAGTAACCATAATTTGCGGAGTAAAAGGACACTATTGAGTTACTTACAAAATATATACTAGAGATAAGGGTTTCAATACAAAAATAGATACAACAAAAATAAAAGAAAAATAAAAGTTAAACTCAATTTGATCACGTGTCACACATGTCAAATATAACCTGTACTATAAGGATACCAATCTTACTGGAATGTAGTAGAGGAAAGCGTGGGTTCTAATCCATAAGATTCAGTCAAACTAAGTTCAATAAACAAGAAAAAGTAAATTTAGGGATTTTTAAAAGAGTTTTATCATAAAAGTCGCTAAAGAAGAAAGCAAATGATTGAAACTTAAAAATCGTAAAACATACCTAACTCTAGGAATCTACAATCTCGCCCTATATTCCTTCCATGTCTTGCATTGTCAGTTTTGAAATATGAGTTTTAAAATAGTTTCCATAGATAAGCTATGGATATTAGGGTCACCAATAATCTAGTCCCCCTATTCTCAATAGATAGGGAAATTGCTCTCGAAATACTTCTCTAACTCCACCGAACAACCTTGGGCAACTGCTCTCAACTTCTAGCACGTGACCATCATTAATAGCTCTATAAGAACACCTACCCCTAGATAACCTTGGGCAACCGCTCTAAAGATTTACACTAGTTCTTGACATTATTCACTTAGAACAACAAGTGTGTCAGGTTTCTTAATCTAGGCGATTGCCACTTCTCAACTCGATTGGTATCATGAACTTAACCTGATAGATAGCATGTCAATGGATTTAAGCCTAAAGATTTGCAATGAACTTACAAACATTGAACTACCATTGAGAAATCTTTAACAACCATAACATAAAGACAAAGAACTGAAACAAAACACTATTATTAAAGAAAACCTCAATAGGACATGAAAGAAAACTTACTACTGGCTAGAGTGCTTCATCCCCCAACATAGGTATTAAAAAACCTAACTGAATATGGCTACTCTACCTTGCTCTACTCCTAAATCACTCTGAATTTCAATGTGTTTTTCATCCATAGAGGTCCCTCCTTTATATAAGTAAGCCTGGGTACAATAATAGGAATGCCTAGGAAATAAAAACCTTCTAAAAATTGCAAAACTTCTATTCTATGAGTCTGGCGCCGTTAATGATGTCGCCAATATATGGGAACAATGCCAAGTCACGGTGTGGAACAATATAGTAAGTCTTGAACAACAAGTCGGTTATGTATTTATAGTTCTAAACGTGGCGCCGTGGGTGAAGGCGTCTATTGTAAATCAAATGCCATATGTTCATTTCAGACGTCGTCCCTTATTGGGAATCGCTATGCCTATTTACTATTTTCTTGCAATTTATCTTGTAATTAACTTATTCATCATTCATAAAAATCGTTATTAAGGTAGAATTGACTGAAAATATGAAAGTTTAGGTGGGACGTTTAACTAACTAAATAATTTATTAAATAAATAAATAATCAAGTAAATAATATGACTTGCATAAAGGACATATATGCAAAAACAACTCGATTACTCCCCCTTAATTGAAATCATTTCGGGGTTGAGATTCTGAAAATATTTCTAATACAAGAGTCAAAAATTAAGAATAAAAACATACTAAAGTAATTTCCTAATAAACATAAAATAAACATAAAATAAACATAGAATATGGGCTGCCTCCTATAAAGCGTTTTTGTTTACTATCATTGGCTCGACTTAACACTTCTAGTACCATTCCAAAAAGTGAGTGCTCGACCATTAATTCTCAGAGTAATTATTTTGTTCAAAATATCTATAATAGTATGAGTAGTGGCTAAGAAATGTCATCCTAATATTAAAGGAAGATCTCCATTGATAAAGTGAAGCATTATCAAACAGTATGTGGGAACAGTGTTGTTGTCCACTTGAACTAGCACGTCCGTGACCACTCCTATTGATTGAATTGAAGTTCCATTCAGTAAAAAGAATCATTCAGAAGCAATTGAATCCAACTCCAATTGAGTATGTAGAAAGAAATGTATAGGCATGAGATTTGCATTAGAGTTTGTGTCACGTTGAGCTATGTAGTACCAAAACCAATTTGATTTTAATGTGCAAGTTTATGCCTCTAGGATCATTAAGCTTTACAAGATTTAAGTTCGACTTTTTCTTTTTCTTATTGTACTTGGGCTTAGAAACTTCTATCTTGTTAATGATTTTTCTATTCTCCAAGTGTTTCACTCTCCTTTCTTGAGTTACTTTCTTTTATTTTGAAGTATCTTCAACTGCTTATTTCTTTTGAATCTCTTTACCAATTTATGTAGTTACTGCATTAATTGCATAAATCTCAGTGTTAAAATTATCATGATATTTTAAGTCTATAAATTGATTGTCATAGATTTCATTATCAAATAATTCATCATATTGTTCATAAGTGTCATAGTTATATTCATTATTAATCTTGAATTTAGAAATCCTATCTTCAAATGCCATAGACATTGTTCCTTCATAAATATCTAAGTTAGTCCTAGCTATCTTTAGAAAAGGTCTACCTAATAGCATAAGCAAAGGATTGGGTGATGTTGAATCTCCCACTTCCATGACATAAAAATCAGCTGGAAATACCAAATCATGTACTTATACTATGATGTCTACCAATAATCTGTATGGTTTAATAGTAGTATTATCTGCTAAAGTAAGATTAATAGGTGTAATAGTTAAGGATCCTATTTTCAATGATTCATAAAGTTTTAGTGACATAACATTAATTGATGCCCCAAGATCACACATAGCAAATTTAATAAAAGAATTTCCTATTGTGATTAGTATGACAAACATTCATGGGTCGGAACATTTCTCGAGCATTCTTATTGCAGATGGAATCTTTTTTTCTAGTTTTCCATTAATTTCTAATTTTCTTAATGATTCATATATGTCTTTTTTGGGTTCTATCTCACTAATTTTGCTAATCTTCGTGGAATGGTAGAATTAGAATGCATATCTTCATTTGACTTATAATTATTGTTTACTTTGTCTCGTTTAATTAATTCAAAATTTTGTAAAGAATTTTCATAAGCTTCCACTTTAGCTAAATACAATAACTATTACCTTTTGGGAAAATATGTATATTTCAATTTTTCAGCAATCTATTCCTTAGTAGGATGACATTGGCCATCATCTCTTCTTTTTTTTCTTATTCTATTGTCTTAGTTATTTTGGTTTTCTTTTTACCTCTTTTAGTGTCTTGTTGTGTATTCATTTCTTTTTTATTTTCACAAAATAAAGTGTTAAATTATGCTTGATTATTAGTATTCATAGATTGAGTAGTTACTTTAGTTTGATAGCTTAAATTGTTGATTTGTAGACTCATTTGACATAATTGATTTTTTAGCTTGTTAATAGATGCATCGGTTTTAATTTGATTTTGACAAAATTGCGTAAAGTTTCGATGACTTTGGGTTATAAAATTGTGTAATATTCGTTCTAGATTTGGTTGCGTAGGTTGAATAGTTTGCAGAGGTTGTCGTGCTGGTATAGGTTATGTAGGTGTTTTTGGTCTATAAGTGGTATAGTTTCGATTTTGTGGACCTTAGCTAAGCTTTGAATTTGGTTTTTTCGTACAATAATTATTGTTATTATATTGGTTTCTAGGAGGACCAGAATATTGGTTTATAATCGTGTTTATTTCTTCATTTTATTTCTTGTAAAGAAGGACAAGCATCTCTAGGATGTGTAAATTCATCATAAAATCCACATGGTTTAACTTGATTTGATCTATCTTTTAATGGTAGCTTAACGATGTTAGATAATTATTTAACTTTCTCATCAAATTTATTACTCGTTCTATTATTAACCTCAAACTTTCTTTCTTGATGTATCGATATTTCCACCACATACGATATCTAACAGTCTTTATTAAAAATGATTTAGTCCTTCATATAAGTATTCTAATAAAGCTCTTTTAGTGTATCCATGTTGTGACAAGATGAAACTAATTTTTGAAATCTATCCCAAAATTCATTCAAATTCTCATCGTCTTTCATCTTTACGACTGTGATTTATCTTCAATAAGTACTAAGTTTTTCTTGCAGGCATATATTGATATAGGAAAAGTTTATCACATTCAAGCCCATGTGGTTATTGAATCTTGAGGAAGATAAAATAATCAATCTTATGATTGATCTTTCGATACAAAAGGAAAACCTTTAAGTTTAATTTGATTAAACATGCAGTCTTTAGGTTTCATCCTGTTGACTATGTGTTGATTTTACCTAATAATTTTTTTTGGGCTTTCATTGTCCTTACCATAGAAGTTAGTTAGGGCACTAATGAATCCAGCTATAAGTTAAAATTCAGGAAACCCCTCGGGATAGGTAATTCACATTGGTTCAAATGCTATAACATTTTGATTAGCTTTCCTAAAAGTAAGTTCTCTATTATCATTATTATTGTTAGTTATTATTGGCTTCCATCGTGGTAGGTTGGCTTTCTCTACTTTGTTGTTGTCTTAAATTACGATTAAATGTCCTATCTACCTCAGGATCAAACGGATGTAAAGATCCCTTGGAATTAGAAATACGAAATGGATAGATTATTCAATGTTTAAAACTCCTAAGAAAATGTGTTTAAATCCTCGGCAACGGCGCTTAAAATCGACACATGTCATTTGTCTACAATAATTATCCCTTTATATTATACTTTTAATATTTTGTAGTAGTGATAAGTTGGAATCATCTCCACATGGATTTATCAAACTTTTCTAAGAAAAAAGTACTTTTAAAAGTTTTTAATATTTTTATTTTCATTTTATTTAATACCAGTCATTAAAATAACTAATAATTAACTATAATGTAATACTCCCTCCAGTCAAAACTTATTGGTTAAAATTATAAGTTATTTTTTTAAATTTGAGAGTGTATTTATTACATTTTTACCAATTATACCCTTATACAATTCAAATATTTATGTTTCTTCAATTCTTCTATTCATTTAAAGTCATAGGGCGTATATGTAAATTACGCTTGTAAGTAAAGTTGTCTTAATTCTTGTGCCTTTATCTTGAATGACTTATATTTGTGACCGAATGGAGTAATACTTAACTAACTATATTATCTTAACTAACACAATCAAATTTTACAATCAATCAAATAAATAAAATCCAATAATAAAAAATATCTAAAGAAACAATCGGAACAATAAAACATAAACCCGTTTGCATTCCAAACATGTAACTCCAATCAATATAGTTATAAGCATACTTGTAAAGTAAGATAGATCATTAAATTCTAATCATAAGTAAACAACATTGAGCAAGCATTTATATTCCATATGTCGGTGGAAAAGCCAAGTTCTAATTCTATTGAGCTAACCCTTTTATTTTCACAAAGACATTAACTGCACACAATAGAACCACATTAAACTTTATGAAAACGTTGAACTACTAAATATAACATCATCGAAAAACCACTTCAACATCAGATTTAGATCTAAAAACCATCTAAGGCATTTAAACAATATTTTTCCTTCAAAAAATCCTACTTACAACTTCCAATAGATAATGAAACAATATATCATAATACACATTATAGACTATGCATGCAATACAAAGATCATGATTAAAATCAACAGATAATAACTTATTAAATTAGTGAATCAAAGAATACAATTGATTTAAAGCATTTAGGACGTATTCATCTCATCATAACCGCATTTTAAAATGGATCTATTCACGTTCAAATTTTGTTTGCATCAACTAACTGCTTACTCATAATCATAAATAACAATGCAATAATACAATTAAAAGAAATAATTGAAAATACCTCTAAATTAAATACTTAAATCTTCAAATCTTCTCCAAAAGTAAAGAATAATAAAGCAATAAAGTAAAATAATAAAAAATGCCTCCTAGAGCATTGGAATATTTATTTAAATACTCATGAGCAACTAATTTTGAAACCCTAGGCTTCCATTTATAGTATTCTAAGTAGTAAACTTTTTGAACTAACTTAAACAACAAGTAGTTATCATAAACTCAGGAAATCTTGTCTAGGGAATCCTAACAGTTTGTGTGTTAGTGGAATCGCTGGGAAAATCCATAATATTGAGCATTTTGGTCTTTTCTTATATCCACTGATTTGGCCAGCGATTATGTGTATCCAAGAATCACTGAGAATTGCTGGTTCAAAATTCCAGTTCTTCTTTGCTTCCTTGCTGATAATTCTTTGTATAATTCTTCCACTTAATCGATTCCTTCATAATGTTCCTTTTTTCATTCATTTTTCATATTCTTCATTTATTACTTGAAATATCAAAACAAGAGAAAACCTTATGTAATATGGTCTTTTACATCTAAAATTGTACTAAAATGGACTATAAAAATGTCTAATTATTGACTTGTCAGCTATGGTTTAAACTTTCCTTCGAGCAATTGGGGCCACACTCGCCTTAATGGCATGTTCGGGCACTAGCTCTTGTAATGCCCTGCCGTCCCACACCGTTAACTAATGACGTGCAGTTTTTGATAGGTTGGAAGTAGCTACACTTTACTCGCTGATGTACTTAGCTTGGCACTGCAGGCCATCTGCCCTTACTCTTTTGTGGTGGACGTTGTGGCCTCAACGCCACACTTTGAGTAGTAAAAGGTGCGGGGGCACGTGAAAGAGTGTTGGCCCCAGCCGAAGTGTATGTTACCTTCGAAGCTACACCTGAGGATGCATGGTTACTCACTAATCCCCAAAATCTATGCTTCTTGAAGTTTCCTTTCTTACCTTTATGATAACAAGAAAATTGCGCTTGCCTTAACCATATTAATCGAATCCCACTCAAAATTAATTATCATCATCATCACGAAGTGTTGACTCCCACACGAGTGCTTGATGGTAGACCTACTAGTAGGTCTCCGATTCTGATCCAGCCATCATAGGGCGTATATCTATCCTTAACCATGAATAAATCCTCTCCTTCGAGTCGCCTTTGATGGAACATACTCATACGTGAACTCGGCCAACTCATTGAACCTTGATGCATATTTTTCCATGTTCATGTTGCTTTATACCTAGGCAAGACACGCCTTGATCTTATCTGCCTTGACGGTATTCGGGAACCGCTCCTCATAAAACATACACTTAAACTGTAGCAAACTCATATTTGGTCCTCGAGACTTTGATATAGACGACCACCACTTATGCACTATATGTTCTAGCAAGAAGGTCACCAATAATACCATAGTTCTCTTGTCAATGCTGAGAGTATCTTTCATCTTTTCCATATTCAATATCCAAGCTTCTACCTCAATAGGATCAGGGTCCCCATAGAATTCAGGTACATCATATTTCATGAACTTTTATATCATGCCCCTCCGACAAGACTTAGTATCTCTATCGACTGTAGCAATAACCGTTGCAGCTGTAGTTGTGACAGAATTAACACCTTCCTTCGTGGGATGGTTCTCGCGTATAGGTGCTAAAGAAGGATCATGCCCTGGTCTCATAGGTGTCTGTCTGGTGACACGCATCAAGGTTATATAATAAGTTTCCCATATATCTTTATTATTTTCAGTAGTGATAAGTGTGATCGTCTCTATAGGGATTTGTCAAACTTCTATAGGAAAAAGGCATTTTAATGATTTTTATTATTTTTACTGTAATTTAATTAAAATGGGAATTAAAAATCACTAATCCAATCTATAATAGTACATGATACTTAACTAAACTAATTAAAATAACTTAACTAACATAATTCAAATCCACTAATAACAAATTAACTCAATTTAATAATAAATTAATATCTAAATAAACATCCAGAACAATGAACTATCAGTTTTTTTTGCATCCAAACTTGTTACTTCTATCATATAGTTATGAACATATATTATAAAGTACCATCAATCATTAAACTTTAATCATAAGTAAACAGCCTTTAGCCTGCCATTAGTTCTCCTTATACCAATGGAAAAGGTACGTTATAATTTTATTGAGCTAACCCCTTTCAATACACAAAGACATTAACTTTATGAAATAAAACCACGTTACACTTTGTGAAAACTTTGAACTATTAAATCTAATACCTTTGGAAAGCCACTTCAATAATAGATCTAGATCTCAAATTCTCATAGGACATCCGAACAGTAACACCTTTCAAACAATCCTAGTTACTACTCTTATTAGATAATGAATCCAAATATCATAATACACATTCTAGACTATGCATGCAATGCAAAGTTCATGATTAAAATCCTTAAATAATAATCTTATAAATTAGTGAATCAAATAATACAATTGGTTTAAAGCATTAAACACATAATCATCTCATTATAACTACATTACAACCCGGATCTAGTTCATATACGAACTTTATTTAGATTGATAAATTACTCAATCATATTCATAAATAACATCACAATAAAGTAAATAAAAGACAGATAAATACCTATGGAATAAATACTTTAAATCTGCAAATCTTCTCCAAAAGCAATAAACTAAAACAACAAACTTTGGCTTAAAAAGCAATGAAATATTGATCTGAATACTATTTCATAGCCCTAATA
Source organism: Stephania yunnanensis (assembly GCA_039657365.1). NCBI lineage: Eukaryota > Viridiplantae > Streptophyta > Magnoliopsida > Ranunculales > Menispermaceae > Stephania > Stephania yunnanensis. The sequence continues at coordinate 38,017,941 of CM077590.1, read as the reverse complement.
TCATATATATAGTATCCTAGGTAGTACATATCCCAAACTAACTCAAATGTGTCGTGGTTATCCAAAAATCTCGAAATCAGAGCGATTCCTCGTCGCTTCGGGTTTAAGTGGAATCGCCCAAAGAATCATTGGGAAATTGGCCTCACTTTCCATTGATCAATGTGGCAATTCTTTTGTGTATAGGAATCTGTCAAGAATCGTTGGACTTGAATTTCAATTTTTTCTCCCTTCTTGATGATTCTTTGCATACTTTTCCACTTGATAATTCTTTTATAACCTTCCTTTTTTACTTCATTTCTTCATATATTCAATTCATCACCTAAAATAACAAAAACAAGAGAAAACCCCAAGTAGTAGAGTCTTTTACATCTAGGATCGTCTTAAAATGTACTATAAAATATGTCTAATTATTGACTTATCACATATCCCCAAACTCAGCACTTTATCGTCCAGAGCAAAGAAATACTCTTAATCATATTATATTTTCTTCCCTCATTTTGATTTCATAATTATATACTCTTATTCTTAAACATAAACAATTGTTAAACATAAACATATTACCCTCATAAAATCGGGATTATGATATAAGAGAGATTTATGGAACAACCCCTTATTTGACAACTCAATTACTAATTATGCAATACATCTCGCAATTTAAAGTTAAACCAATCACCAAGGTCAAGCCACTATATAGATTTTCTCGATCTCCACTAATATGCATCAAGCTTATGATAACTAATATAGAATCTCAACATACAAAAATCACTAAATCAATCTCATTTTTAAATAATATTTAAAATATCACTATAATCAAAGTCGATAGAAGTTCTTATTCACCAATAACCATCATTTCATATTCATTTATTAGGTTTTTGGAATAAGAAAAATATTTCACTTAACTTAAACATCAGCACTCGAGCTAAATTTTTTATTTGAAAAGTTTTTATAATTTTCCTTCAAATTTGTATGTCTCTCTTTCTTTCTTCTTCAAATATATATTCATTTTCTTTTTTATTTTATATTGTATTCATATGGTTCCCTACTCCCTTTCCTTTGGAATCTGTTATTTTTTATTGGAGTTATTCCTCTCAATTTTCCCCACCACTAGATTTCTTGCTTCATTTCTTTTGGAAGATGTGAGTTTCTCTATTTTTCTTTTAAAAACTATACTTAGCTCTTCTCACTTTCACTATAGTAAAGGAAGCATTCATTCCAACTAAGTAAAGTGTTAAACCCTAGTTTATTGTGTTTGGGTCAATCTATCCTTGTTAGAAGTATATTGCCAAAATAAAAGTTAAGTTAGACAAATAAATGCCGCAACAAAGATGGAAGGTTGACTCAACAAGATGTCCGAGTGTAGATATAACTCTGAGATAGATTACAATGCTAATTCCACTGAAGATTATAATATCAAAGTCAAATCCAAAAACGAAAAAAGAACTGAAGTCGAAGCATGTATAGAATATGAGTTGGATACTCTAACAAAGCAACTATCATTATTAGTATAAAAAAGTGAAGAAGTTTGATATTGAAATGAGAGAACTTCAAGATGGATTACAATAACAAATTCGAGAGAAAGGTGTATAAAGGAATGAAGAACTTTGTGGAGATGATGAGTCAAGATTCTTGAAGGAATAAAAGACTTAGTTGATGAACATTAAATGATTCCAACATTAGTTATAATTTGAGACCGAGTAAGTTTTCCGAGATGTATTCCATTAAAAATTGAATTCCTAGATACAGAATATAGACTGAGTTTATATATACTCAAGATCGCCATTATGTGGATCATCTTTCATTACTTGAGTTTTTTCAAATTATCAATTTGCTTAATTGATTGTTTGGGTGAGCCTACACAGAGGAAGACATTCAAGGCTTACTTCGGAACCAATTTTTTTTTAGTATTGATATGTGCTCGTTAGTTCATCATAGATTTGTTTATCTCCTCAATTCCTTTGGTTTCTAAAACTTTAACGTAAATCTTAATGGCTATTTTCATAATTTGCTCTTCAATTATGGCATAAACTTTTTTCAATACATATATAATACTTAATCAATAACCTTTGTATAACAAGATTCTTAGAAATTTGTCTTTTTATATTGCACTATTGTTTCGACCTTCTACCCATTAGAATGTCTAACACAAAAATTAACCCCCTTTAAACTCCTTTACTAGTGTATGGTATCTTACAAGTTACCACATCTATCAGAGAAAGCCTTAATTGATACATTTGGTAAGTAATTTAGCATGGTAAACATTATTCACAAAAGCATATCCTAATATGGAAAACCCAGAAAAGTACTTTGTATATAAGCAATAGTACCATAAATAGGGTATATATACATTTATTGTGTCATCACAAGTCTCCCAATACCCAAAATATACAAAATATCAAAATAAAACACGTACAAGTAGGTCCTCGTTTGTGGGCAATCAGATGTAGTTGCTAAGGATCCCCTTGCCCCTACTGGTACTAGGATATGCACTCAATCATCACAATAAGACGGATGACAAGTACAGTAAGTAAAATCCCAAGGAACCCCTCTGAGCATAAACATAATAAAATAAATGAAATGCTAGAAATATTGTCAAGTAAACATGCGGAATATAAACATGCAACTATAAATGGCTCATCGCGTGAATAGATAACTGATAAGCTAACAAATGTGTGTGCTTGCTTCAGTTGGACTAGACTATACTTCCAGTCACCAATTTCCCTCCATTCGTAGCTCCCAACTGGCCCGACACTTGGTACCTCGTGGTGCTGGCCAAATCTGTTGAGTCAGCGACACTTATACCAAGGGCAAGCTCAGGTCGTCATTCATTGAGGGCTGGGTCATATATGATACAATCCAATGCATCATGAATACACAACCAAGAAAATCCGGGGGAGTAACCTCAACCAACTTCCAAGTAACGGAATAGAGTAGTAGAAACAACAAGAAAATGATGGAAATGAAATAGAAATATAATCAAATACTCAGAGTTTTTTAGTTAGGTTTACAAACCTCAAACCGCTCTCTGACTTCCCCGAACTCCCGTATCCAACCCGACAACTTCCTGACACCGAGCTACGGTCCCCCAAGTCACTCAAGTCCAAGGTTTATAGGTTTAGGTTATTTCTTAGTGTTTAGACATGTATTAAGTAGAACAACACCAAAACAGCCTTTTGAATCCATATTTAATCTGTTGTTAGCGCGCTAAAGGGTACACAAAGTGCGCTAGGTGATGGTAGCGCGCTATGGGGTTCAGGTAGTGCACTACTATTCTTCACAATATAATTCTTTGGGACATAGTTCTCTAGGATATAATTCTCTGGAACAATTGGAAACCCATAAAGATTAGCGCGCTAACCATTCCAGGTAGCACACTTTATGTCCTCTGTGACAGAATTCTCAAGTCGACAATTCTATTTTTCTCCTCTCAATTGGCTACCTAACTAGTTTAACATGCTCTCTATACATTATTTAACTTTAAAACAATAACTTGAGCACTCAGAAACCTCAAATTAAATTTCTCCTAATTCATGCATTCTCTATAACTTTCCAATTTCATCAAAATCATCAATTCTAATTAAACCAGTGGCAAATTCGCTATAAATATGATCTAATAACATGTAATACATCAGGTTTTCACCAAAAATTTGAGGTTTAACCATCAAATCTGAATTTACTCAATTCAATCAAAAATGGGTTCATTGGAGAGTGGAGGAGATGAAGATGATGATTACCTTGGTTTAAGCTCTTGATTTGGTCTCTAATGTGTGAATTCCTAGCTTGAATTATCGTTCTCTACCTAATTTTCTTAGATTGCATGAGAGATTTTGAGTGGATCGATCAAAAACTCCACTTACTTACAAATTTGATTTAGATCAAGTATGCGTACATATCTCGAGGATTGTGTTATGGTGTATAAACATGTTGTACCACACCCCTTAATGACTTCAATAGCACATTCCCTTCCTAATATTTCTCACTATGCTCATTTGATGTCCATCTCATGGTCCTCATTATTGAGTGCAAACTATAGGCTTAGCTTATTTAATTGGTTTTTACATTTCATTAAGCCTTATAAAACTATATGATTAGTGTTTTATTTATCCAATTTAACCAACTCATGGTTCCACTAACCTTTGGCTACCCGATATTCGGTGACCCACGTCTCGACACGCATTTTGAGGCGCACCATAGTCTATTATTTAAATTTCAATATAGTTAGCCTATGGGTACATTACCCATTTCCATTTAATAAATTTGTCATATTTATGTAAGTTTGTCGACTTTTCTAGTGTACCAATACTTCGTCTCTCGATACTCGCGCCTCTAGATACTCGTGTTGACATGCACTTCGAGGCAACTACCCATCATACACCCTCACACAATATCGCTATTCAACATACATACATGCAATGTATTAACAAATAAATTTATGAAATGCATCGCAAATAAGCAATCCAACCCAAAATTAACTAGTGTACCTAGGTCGATGGGTGTCCTAGCCTACCCGCGACATCCACGTGGATCTGAGATGGCGTCCATGTCTGAAATTACGAGACGAATAATAGCATTAATAAAACGGGCCATTACACTGGCACCCCAGCAACTCAGCTGGTGCCCTAACTCCCTACCTACCACCTCAGCGCCACCTTGTAGGAGCTCACCCTACTTGGCGCTGACCCCGGAGCCAACACGCCCCAACACCTTACCTAGCACCCTACTTGGTGCCTCTGCACCATATTCCAGGAGTTTGCCTTACTTGGCGCTGACCTTGGTGCCATGGCGCCTTACCTGGCTCCCCGGCGCCCTACTTGGCACCTTAGCGCCTAACGACCAGTCATACACATTGTCTTCAGATCCTGGCGCTGACCCTGGTGCTTCGGCACCACCATTAATCAGATCACTTTTTAGATTTTTTTGGGTTTTGAGTACACTTTTTCGAACAAAAGACCATTGGACTATATATAATAGTGTGATATGTAGAATTATCAGGTTTTCATTTTGGAGAACTTGAAGAAAAACTTGTGGAGGCTTGGAGATTGTGTATTGACCCGTTACCTTAAGTAGATGATGAGTGTTAGTCCAAGTTTTAATTAACCTGAGTTAGGCACGTGGTTAAGCACGGCTTGTCTTGATTTGTGTGTGTGCAAGGATTTGCGTGCCATTTTGATAAGTTGGTATTTATAGGTATTTAGTACTTTAATTTGATATATTCAATGTGAAGATTCTCTAAAATATATATTTAATTATATTTATTGGTCATTTTCAGGCGAAACGAAGAGCGCAGTTGAATTCGTGGCGAAAAATACTCAAAATGAAGTATTTACATGCATTGATTGGACGTCGGACTATTTGCCTAGAGTTACATGTTGTGCGGTGGGTAGAATAGAGGATCAGCAGACAAATTAACACGTGGCAGCATACTACTGGTCTAGCTCACCTCAACGTGCCACATGTCAGCCGTCCATTGGCCTAGCTAGCCAAGCATTCCAAGCGTTTCCAGCAGTCAACCACATGTCGCCTACGCATTGGCTCAACTCGTTTTCTATTGCCACATGGCTTCAATCAAGTTCTGCCATCTCATCAAACACACCATGTCAACCAACACAGCAGCACGTCCACCATTTCTCCTCGCACAGCAGGTGTGAGTTTTCCTCGGGATCCGTGTTGGTGCACTCTCCTAGATTTTTGCACAAATCATGTGAGCTTTCTCACTGCCTCCCTTGCTACCACGTGGCACGCTTTCATTCACCAGGACATTACCAGCTACTTCTTCCACCAATCCAAACACACCATGTCAGCGGTCTCCATTTTCTTCACCAATCAATTGTTGACACGTGTTGGCCTTCCACCAACCAGCACTTCATGCAAGCAATCCCGTCCAATAGGCAGCGGACACATGGTGTGCGGTAGAGCAAATGACTAATGAAGCTACGACACGTGGACAGAACGTGATTTCAAGCCCAAAAATAGCCATAGGATGCTCCTCAGCGCACGTGTTATGAGACCAACCCCCAAAATTAGTTTTTCTCACCTCTCAATACCAATTTTAAGTAGTTTTATATATTAGGAATCTTAGGTATTAATAAAAAAGAATCATCAACTAATATATATTTTAGCATCAACTTCTCTCGACGATTACCTAGGTGGCGGGGCAACAAGTCGGGATCATGGATTCATGGCATAATATGTGAGATCTTTTATTTTATTATTTAATTTAGTTTAAATTCTCCTATTTCATCGTTGTCGATTTTAATGAACATGGTTTAGATCTAGGGTGTGTATGTAGCCAACGCATGCTTTTAGGTGGACAATTTATAGTTATTTGGATCGATATTATCCGTGTAATTGTACTTTTAGACCAATAAAGTGACAAACACTCATCCGTTTATCATAATAACCTTTCGATTCTTGAGTGTGCAACAATTGGATTTAGGTTAAATCGTAAGTAGATGTGATCCTATTATTTAGGATTAGTGTTCCCACAGACCCACAGTACTACGTTAGTATGTTAAACCTGATTGGCGGATGTCTAGGGTTATGCATTAATTAGGGAAGTAGTTAGTAGCAGACGTCCTGGCTATCGAGATAAGGGGAATGACGAAATTCTAGTGGATGTCAATTTTCTATAGCTAAACTAGGAGATCTTAAATTAATAACTTTTTGGGAAGGATTGAAGACCATGATTGCCATTAAATCTTGATCCTGATTTGTAGAACTGTAGACCTAGGTGTTAGTAGGTGTTCATTTATTGTTTTGAAAGTTATTTTAATTTTTTTATTTATTTAGTTTAATTAGATTAGTTAGCTAAATTATTTATTTTAAAACCAAACTCTGTGGGATCGACCCTTTGCCACTATTCTACAAATTAGTTGGTTTAGGAATTTTATTTTAGTAACGCATTCGGTGCGCATCAATTTTTGGCGCCGTTGCCGGAGATTGGTTTTCTTTCTTTGGTATTATTTATTATTTATATTTATATTATTAATATTAATATTTTTTGTTTTTCTTTATTTATTTATTTTAATAAATTGGAGCACCCCGTGAGTTTTGTTAGCTTTGACTATGAATTATATTTTTTAGCATAACTTGAGCATTTTTCAAGAACTAACATGTTTATAGGATCTTAGGTGTTTTGAGACTTGGTTGGGACATGTCCAACTTAAGTCACCACATTAGCGATGCCTTTTTGAGTAGACCCAAAACCTTAGATTTCATTCCATCATCTTGTTGATTTCACCCTTAGTTGAAAGACTTCGGGCTCGCAAGATTTGGTAGGAATTATTTTAGTTAACTCTTATATTTACTAGTTCTTTCTCTTGTTACGATTGTTCTTTCATAGTTTCCTTACTCACCAAGATATGAGAGTTTTTGTGCATTCACTCATTTTTAGAGACTTTTTGTTATGCATGCATTTGTATCATCTTCTTATTCCTTCTTATTCTTTCTCCATGTTCTATTTTTTTCTTTTGTTGGATGGATTCTTTGACTTGTTTTGAACCTTGATGACAAGGTTCGGAATAAGTTTAGGGGTATTTTAGGGATTCTGGTTGGACTTTGGATGGATTCTTTGTGAAATACCGCAGGTGAGATCATTTAATTTTTATGTGGTTATAAGCGATTATCAGATGGTAATGGTGGTGTTTTATATCATTTCTTTCATTTCTTGTCCCCTCATATTTCTTTCTCATTTCAATAGTAGTTGATACACTTTCAAGCATGCATTTAGTATAGTTTTTATTTTTTTATTGTTTAGAATCACCCGAGACTTTGTTTCATGCCTTTGGTTGTGGATGAGTAAATTATAGTTGCCTTTTTGACTTGAAACTTAGGGAAAACTAGGAGAAACGCTTAATCAAGCCCGTAGCTCAGCATTTTTATGATTTCATGATTAGGGACTTAGTTGATGGTTGGAATTTGTGCTAGATAACAAAAATGAGCAGACGGTCAAAATCGTGCAAGTGATAATATTTTAACCATATTGGGGAATTTGCTTGATTATAGTGAAAGTGAGAAGGGCTAATAAGATTTTTTTTGTTAATATAGAGAGTCTCACGGGTTTCCATAGGAAATGAAGCAGGGAAACTTGTGGTGGGAAAAAATGAGAAAATCGGTTCATGGGAAAAGTAGCAGGAACCGTATTTGTTGAAAAAAGAAGAAAAAATGTGAAAAAATAAAAATAATGAATAAAAATCATGAATAAAGGTGGAAGTTGTGAAAACTCCTCAAATAAAAGATTTAGCTCGAGTGCTTTCACTAGATTAAATAAGATTTTAAACTTGCATACTTGAATGTATAGACCAAGAAAACTCGTGAGTAGTTGACGACCTTTGTTTTGCCGAATTTATGTCTTCAAAGTGTGATCTTAATTGTGTTTGGGTTGCAAGTCTTGACCTATCATAACTCCGAATTTTCTTGAGTTACTTGTTAACTTGGTGGCTATGTAAACCAAAGGAACTCCATGAGTTTTGAGTCGGGTATAGGATTAGTGAGTCAGTGCATATTTATATTAGGAGTCTAGTTTAGTTTGTGTTGTCAACTACACCTTTGCTCAGGACGTGCAAAGTTTTAAGTTTGGGGGTATTTGATAAGTTGGTATTTATAGGTAATTAGTACTTCATTTTAATATATTTTACGTGAAAATTCTCTAAAATATATATTTAATTATTTTATTGGTCATTTTCAGGTGAAACGGAGTGCGCGGTTGAATTCGTAGTGAAAAATACTCGAAATGGAGTATTTACATACATTAATCGAAAGTCAGACTATTTGCCTCGAGTTACGTCTTGTGCGGTGGGTAGAATAGAGGATCAGCAGACCAATTAACATGTGGCAGTATACTATTGGTCTAGCTCGCTCAACGTGCCACATGTCAGTCGTCCATTGGCCCAGCTCGCCAAGCATTCCACGTGTTTCCAGCAGTCAGCCATGTGTCGCCTACGCATTGGCCCAGCTAGTTTCCTACTGCCACGCGGCTCCAATCAGGTTTTGCCATCTCATCAGATACACCATGTCACGCCAGCGATAGCGGCACGTCTACCATTTCTCCTCACACAGCAGCCGTGAGTTCTTCTTTAGGATCTGTGCTAGTGCACTTTCCCAGATTTTCGCACAAATCGTAGGAGCTTTCTCATCGCCTCCCTTACTGCCACGGGCACGCTGTCATTCACCGGGACCTCACCAGCAGCTTCTTCCACCAATTCGAACGTGCCACGTCAGCAGTCTCCATTTTTTACACCAATCAATTGTCGACACGTGTCGGCCTTCTACCAACCATGTCATGCAAGCGATCTCATCCAATAGGCAGCGGACACGTGGCGTACGGCGTACCAAATGACTAATGCGGCTGCGACACATGGACAGAACGTGATTTCAAGCCAAAAAATAGCCAAACGATGCTCCTCGGCACACGTGTTACGAGACCAACCCCTAAAATTAGTTTCTCTCACCTCCCAGGATTAATTTTTAATAGTTTTATATATTAGGAACCTTAGGTATTATTGAAAAAGAATCACCAACTAATATATTTTTAGCATTGACTTCTCTCAACGATTGTCTAGTTCGGCAGGGAAACAAGTCGGGATCATGGATTCATGGCATATTATGCGAGATCTTTTATTTTATTATTTAATTTAGTTTAAGTTCTCATATTTCATTGTTGTTGATTTAATGAAGATGGTTTAAATCTAGTGTGTGTATGTGGCCAGTGCATGCTTTTAGGTGGACAATCAATAGTTATTTAGACCAATAGTATCCGTGTAATTGTACTTTTGGACCAATAAAGTGACAAACATTCACACGTTTGCCATAAAACCCTTTTGGTTCTTTAGCGTGCAAAAATTGAATCTAGGTTAAATCGAAAGCGGATTCGATCCGATTATTTAGTATTAGTGTTCCCACATACCCATATTGTTGCGGTTAGTGTGTTAAACATGATTGGCGGATGTCTAGGGTTATGCATTAATTAGGGAACTAGTTAGTGGTGGACGTCCTGGTTACCGAGATTAGGGGAATGAGTAGTTTTTGGCGGATGTCGATTTTCTATAGCTAATCTAAGATAAATTAAATTAATAACTTTTTGGGAAGGATTGAAGACTATAATTGCCATTAAATCTTGATCTTGGTTTGTGGAACTGTAGACCTAGGTGTTACTTAGGTGTTCATTAATTGTTTTGACAGTTATTTTAATTATTTTATTTATTCAGTTTAGTTAGATTAGTTAATTATTTATTTATTTTAAAACCCCCGATTTCATTTTGTTGTTTTTAACCTTAGAAAGACCACTAATCTCTGTGAGGTCAACCTTTTGCCATTATTCTACAAAATAGTTAGCTTAGGAGTTTTATTTTATTGACGTGTTCAGCCCACGTCACGTTTTTATGTTTATTTGATGTGTATGAGTATCTATTGAAATTAATTGGTTTAATTGGTGTATAATTGAATAATTGAAAATTTATGGGACGCATAATACTGTGTGTGGGTTAAGGGTAACACACACGAGTCGTGGGGTAGCTTGCATGCCCGAGTGTACCCGTTGGCGCACACGATGAAATTATAAATGCTTAAATATATATATACATAATTATATATGTGAATGTATATATATATTTATATATAATTATATATATAAATATATATTGGAAATAAATAAATAATTAATAATTGGTGGGCACGTAGTGACATGCGGGGTCGAGGGTGACACGCTTGAGACGTAGAATAGTGTGCATGCCCCACAGTCGTCGTTGGCGCACACAACGAATTTTTAGGAGCGAAAGACAAGTTATATATTTATAAATATGTAGTTATATATAAAAATAAATCCTAAAGTTTAAATTAAATTTAATGTTAAGCTTAGATTCACCTTGAGATTCGCGTGGCATGAGAATCGAGGAAGTGAATCGTTTGTACAATGGTGAGTTGAGAGATTCTCCACGCCTCGAGATGCATGTGACCACATCTTAAAAAAAAATCAATGTGGTTTTAATTCCATTCTTTGATCATCCTCGATATTCATGAGTACGAATCTTGAGAAAACTTTAATTTTAACAAACATTAAGTCGATCAAGAAGGATAGGTTCGTTAATAGTCATTGGATCAGCCTCGAGATATGTAACATGTATCTCGAGAATGATCAAAACATAAATAAATAAATTGATTCATCAAATTTGCCTCAAGATTTGTGCAATGCAAATCTCAAGGAATCTAATATTTATGTTCTTCATAACACTGCCTCCTCTATTTTGCTAATAAAATTCAGAATCGAAAAGACCGAGAAAGATTAGAGAAATCGAAAGATAAAGGAAGGGAGATGGAGATCGACAACGAAAAATGTGAGGTTGTTGGGTTGTTCGATGTTGCATTTGTTGTTCGTTGTTGATGTTGTTGTTTTAATAAAATTGTTTATGAGTTGTGATGGAGGGGAGTCGTCTCCCTTCCTAAATCAAATCGGGGTTAGGTCTCCAACCCTATTGAATTAAAAAATTGGAATGAAACATAGCAGAGCTCTATTTTGTTTTGGAGAAGATGGTGGGGCTGGGCCCTGAACCGGGCCAGTACGGCTCTATTGAGCCGAATCCATTTCAAGCCCAAACTTTATATCCATAAAAAGGAAAAATGCAAAAATTAGGGGAAATTCCAAAAAATTGAGGAAAAACCCTAAAAAGTAATATTTTGATAAAATAGTTAGAAATTGATGAATTTCTATAAAAATGAAGAATTCGGGATTTGTGCGAGACTTTATACTAGGGTTTACCTCGAAAAATGAAAAATAGTCACATTGGCCTAATATTTAATAAATTGGTTTTGGATTCGATTGGGACCAATTTAAGGGTTCTAATTAAATAATATTGGACCCGGATTAATGACCATTTTTGTATTTTAGCTTTTTGGTCGACGGGGAAAGATTTATGAATCTCGAGAGTCGCGTAAATTGGTTTCAAGTTAGAAAAGCTCGGTACAGGTAAGTGAGACTCGTATTCTTATCAATTATGCAATGTAATTATGATAATTAGTTCATATAGAATTATGGACTAGGTATGGGGCAATATAGTATGACTTGAACTAGTTTTATGAGAAATTATCTGGAAAGAGGTACGACTGGTGAATCAGACTGAAGTGACGATGAAAGTGATTGGTTAGCTACTGATACCTTCCTTTCAGCAACCTTGAGGTACTCGATTGTTGCTTTCTTATTTGAGTTGGTATCTATGTTATACCTGGATACACCATCGAAATCACAAGTCGACCTACATGTGAAGTTATTTGGGCCATACTTCAGGTAATAGGAGTTTACGGCTCAATACTCAAAACGAAAATACAAGTCATGAGTACAATTGCAATTGACCTATGAACTTGCATTCCGTTATTTATTGTTATATCATTTTAATGCCTGAATAGATATGTTTTGATATTAGTTGATAATTGATACATCTACGGGCATCACTTACCGAACAAGTTAGAGCGCTCATTCCCTAATTAACATTTCAGGTTGTCGACGTGCGCTTTGACTCAAAAATGGAAAATATTAGGAATATATAGTCTTCTCTATGATGAGGTGATTTCCATACTATTTATATATTGTATTGAATTATTATTTTGAATTAAACAAGGTTGGGACATAGTTTTACAACTGAGTTTTATGTCGGTTTTAGTATATCGTATGTTTTATCGAAAAACTTTTAATTCAGCTGTGTTTTCAATTATTTATTTGATATACGTTATATCGTTTATGTGATTATTAGGTATAAAGGATGGCTTTACTTTTATTCTAATTGAGTCCGACTAGTGTACTGAGACTTAATTAGGGTTTTAGACCAGGTATTGCCCTAAGTGGGATAGGGGATGCTACAGTTAGTATCAAAGCCTATTTCAGAGTATAACCTTATTACTTGGAAATGAGTAATAACTCAGATACAGGTTGGTATCAAAATCTAAGGTTACTGGCTCTGATATACCTCGCTACCATAACCTAAGCTTATTAACTCTAAGAGTTGTCTCGAGTTATGAAGAAGCTTAAAACATTATAAATAGTTTTTATCGATGTTTTGGGGGTAATGAAAGATAAAAGATTGAGTAATGTGATTTGTTGTGATGTATTATATCTATGTGATAGATATACGTGCAATGTCTTTCATATGCATTATCTTGAAGGTCTTATTTCCCATCTTTATCTTGGAATCCAATGAATAGATGGGGAAGGTTCTTAGAGAACCTGGACTTCAGGGATATTATAACAAGTTAAAGACATAAGAAATAATACAAAGAGGAAAGGTAAACTCTTCTCCTATTGAATAGTCTTGAAAAGTGTTTATTCTCACTGATATTGTTTGATTAATGATAGTCAGTGAAGAAAGATCTATTTGACATAGACTTTGAGACATATATAAAGAGAATTGAAATTAATAAGTGAATAAAATAATAAATGACCTTCAGTGAAACTCAAAGATGATGATTCACTTTGAGTGAATATATACTAGTATTGAAATTAGTTAAACAAGATTAAGGTCATTCAATGAGGAAATTAGTGGTAAACGATGATAAGAACCTAGTTGAGGTTAGATAACCACTAATTATAAATACTTCATAAGTTATTATGAAGAATAAGATCCTAGATATGGTGCTAGCCTATACTAGAATAACGAGAAGAAGTTTATCAAGGTGGTTATGGTATAACTGCACCTACTAATAAAATGAAGAGAAAATGATGTTGTGGTGGACGTAAACATACAAAAAGGAAAATAATGGCGATGTTGATAGTTTAAGATTTGTATAGTTTGAGTTGGGACATAGCAGTGATCTAGTGAGATGTATTAGTCTAATCTTATAGAATGGAATAGTCTAAATTGAGGAGAATGAATTGTTAATGGATTTAATGGATATTCATTGCCCAGAATCGAAAACTCATTTGGACTCATTACATGAAACTAGTTGTTCTCTAGAGTTGATTGAGATCTGGTTATCATTTCTTCAAGATCAGAATTAGAACTATAAGAAATGATGTCAAACAATGGTTGTTCATATTGTAAATTATGCTGGAAACCATGAAAACTCAATAGAGCTCATGCTATATTCATAAATAAAAATGTAGAGTTGTTGAACTCTATTAGAATACAATTATAATTGTGTCATCGATGATGATAAAAAAATGGAGACTTAGAAAAGGCATAAGCATTATCGTAGAGTTATGTAAGCCCTGACGATAAATTGATTTATACCAATTATGCAAGTGTAAATAATAAGCTTCAAATATAAATCACTTGAATATTTGTTGAATGTTAATTGCAAGTCAACAGACTTGACTAAAATTAAGACAATTAGAAAATTGTCTTATATTCGGCATAGAATCTGAAAGGTAGTAATATCTTGGAATAATTGAATGATATAAACACATTATACAAAGAATTGTAGTATCATTGTGTTATATGTTCAATTAAACTAAGAGTGGTATTTAGATAAATCTTAAGCGATACAAGGATGCCTTAAAAGGAAATTGAAATGTAGTTTAACTACAATAATTGCTTAGCTATACCTAGAATATGAAAAACGTTAAAGGTTTATCCTAATACTTTATTTTATGTTGATGTCCGTTGACACAACAAAGCAAGAGATTGTAGTTTATAAAATTATATAGTTCAAGGAATGTTGAGAAGAACTATTGCAAAATAATTGTTTTGGTAGTTGTACCAAACAATTAAAAGCATCACTTGTAAAATAAAAGCTTGAAATGTATTTCAGACGATAAATGGAATGAATTGCAAGATAGCTCTTAGAGTTGAGGCTTAAGGTTATGAAATATGTTTGTAGATCACAACTTGTTGTGAATCCATTCAATTAAAGAGTTTGTGTAGGTTCATTAATTCATCATAGGGTTTGAAATATATATATATATATATATATATATATATCCATGTGAAAAGGGTTTTGGAGAGTCTTTTAGTTATCCGTAAGATTAGAGAATCTTAAAAGAAATAATAGAAGATAAATGATAAGTATGAACAACAATGAGTGGTGCAATGAGATTTGGAGATCTTCAAGCTTTGAGAGTTTGAAGAGTATAGTTGAAAGAAATTAGAGGTAAAGTGAGTAACTTAAATTCATGAATATAATGAATTCACTCTGGGAAATATTCCATACAAAGTGACTGATGTGATCAATGCTTTGAGAAGAGAAAAGAACACCAAATGTGATTATAATACGAACTTCTCGGTATTATCTCGTGAAAGAGATGTGTGATAAGGATAATGATTTATAAAACTTGTCATCACATCATCAAGTGAGTGGTTGGAATTGATAATTACATATCGGGTCTTTGAAACTTAGATTGAAGTTAAGCCAAGTATTTCATTACTTGGTGATAAGGTGCTTAAGAACTCTAATGGGAATCACTTGATAAGTCAGAATCCGGCTATCAAGGATTAATATTCACATTAAATTGTCCAATGAAATTATGTGGGACGCATTAGATCCAGAAATGAAAATACTAGTTTAAGGAAATAATTTAGGCAAGAATTAATTCAATGATCTCATGGATCTCTTTATATTGGCTATACAGGCAATGCCATATCGTATTAAGGTATACAAAAATATTATGGATTGCCTAAGGTAATGACATATGTTGTTAAATTCATAAAGAGCTATAACAATTATGCAATGGGTTGAGACTGGATAAAAGAAACATGAAGGGTTGAGTAAATTCTTGTTTATATCTGATGGTAGATGGATAACATAATAAGAGGATATGTAATGAAGTTAATTACACTTTGGCGTCAGCACAAGATAATGGAAGTTGTAGTTGATAGAATGACCAAAGTCTGCAGATTCTTGTCTTTGAGGTTATGTTATTCTTTTGACAGATTGAGCAAATGCATGTATTTGGAGATGTGAGATGATATGGTATTTCAATGTTTGATTCTTCGGATGGAGATCTGAGACTTACTTTCAGCGGTGGAAGAAGTTATTGATATAGCTGAAAACCATTCTCAATCTCAGTATAGAATATTTTCTTTTGTGTTGACGAAGAAATCAAGTTGTTAATCCTTATTCTTAAGAATAAACATTAGAGCTTGTGTCTCATAATGTTTAACCACTGAAACAAAATAGATTCCTTTTTGTAAGCTCTTGAATAATAAAAGTAATCGGGTGGATTAGATCGATGAATGATAAAGCTAAATGTGCTTAATCTTATTATTTGTTGATGTACATAACTAGGATTAAAGTATAGCTTTTGCAAAAAACGAAATAATAAAAAGCTACACTAAAAGGGTATAATAAACTAGGTGACATAAAACTACAACTAGATTAAAGACAAAAAAAATGTTAAGGAGATAAGCATCATAGTTTGTTAGAGAATTCAAAAGACAAATTTATTGTGCTTTTGTAAGTCTCATCTATGAAAGGACTTTGTAGATTCGGATTATAGTAAAGTAGTTTTAAAATAAAAAGATCGCTTGTGAATAGGAGTTATATATGGAAGAGCAATTTCCATTTATCTTCGGAGCTACTGGTAACTTGTATGTTTCCTTTAAGTTCGAAGACGAAATTGTCTTAAATTGGGGAGAGTGTAACGACTCATTACCTTAAGCAGGTAATTAATAAAGATTTTAATTTTAACCAAACATTAAGTCAGACAAGAGGGATGAGTTGGTTAATAGCCATTAGATCAACCTCGAGATACGTAATAGGTATTTCGAGAAAGATCAAAACATAAATGAATAAAATTAATCCATTAGATTTGCCTTGAGATTCTTACAATGCGAATTTCGAGAAATCTAATATTTATCTTCATCACAACACCGCCTCCTCTGTATCAACAATGAAATTCGTAATCGAGAAACAGAGAGAGAGGACGAAAAACGAGAGATAAAAGGAGAAAGTTGGAGATTGAAAATGATGAAGGTGAAGTTGTTAGGTTGTTTGATGTTGCATTGTTATTGTTCTTTGTTGATTTTGTTATTTTAATGGAACGGTTGATAAGTTATGATGGAGGGGAGGGGAGGTTCGTACGAGGAGGGAGATAACCCAGGGGAGTCGTCTCCCCTCCCATATCAAGCTGGGATTTGGGTCTCCAACCCCAGTTCAATAAAAAAGTTGGAACGAAACAGAGCACGGCTCTGTTTCATTATAGAGAAAATGATGGGGATAGGCGTTAACGGCCCGCTTTAATTAATCCCGATTAAGCGGCTAATTACAAATTAATATCATAAGCTCAGACCTACGTGGACGTCATGGGAAAAGTCTATGACACGCCTAATCGGGAAATACGTTATTTTTGTGTGGCAAGTATTTAATTATTTTGCTATTATTTAATAGTTCGCGCCGCGTTAATTAAGAATTTCGCTTAGTCGCGTTGTGCGCGTGTAGTGACAAGAGTGTGCGACGTCGCGGTATGCGCGTAACGCGGGTGTACGGGGTAGTATGTGATTTAGCTGTCACATCACACCTCACATCACATCACACATCACATCAAATGTCACATCAACTATTCCTCATCATTTCTTTTGTCCTTTCCCTCCAAATAAAAAAAAAAAAAAAAAAAAATTTCCTTCCTCATTTAAGAGAAAAACGAACGGAGAGGAAGAGAGGGAGAGAGAGAGGATAGAGAGAAAATAAAGAGAGAAAGAGAAAGAGAGAGGCGCTGGTGGAGAGAGAGAGAGGAGAGAGCGAGAGTGACGACCGGAAGGGAAGCTCCGGCGAGGAGTGAGACAGGCAATGACGGCGACGGCGAGCTCGACGGGCAATGACGACGCGAGCTCGGCGGGGCAATGGCGGCGGCGTGAGCTCGGACCCCCATTAATCAAGTGAGTGGTTAATGTTGTTGTTTGTTGGAGTTGTGTTGTTGTTGGTTGTTGTTGAAATTGTTGTATAAAAAAAAAAAAAAAAAAAAAATTCACCGGTTTCGTTTGAGCCGGGGAAGAAGAAGAAGCAGTGCACACGCGCGCTCTGCGCGCGTGTGTGCACACAGGCGGCTCGCTCTTGGTCCGCGGGCCGGCCCGCTGGACCGCAGGGCGGGTCGGGCCCGACCCAATTCAAAACTGGACCGGGCCGGACGGGTCGGGTCCGACCCGTCTGGATCTACCCGGCCCATAACATATTATATTAATTTTTAATTTAAAAACAGTTTTATATTAAATAAATTACAGAAAAATAAGAAAAATAGGTGGAAAATTATGGAAAAAATCATGAAAAATCAGGAAAAATATTAAAAATGTTTTAATTGGCACCAGGAATTTAGGAGACTATAGTCGGGTGTCGGGTACGTATCTCGAGGCGAGTGCGGGACATTTCGAAGGCGTTTTGCGATTCGTTTGAGGTAAGTGATCCCACGAGAAAATTAGTTAAAATTCTTTTATTGCATTTGCTTTATTGTGCATTCTAAATTATTCTATTGCGCTATTTATCGTTGTTCAATTATTTGTTCATCCACTCCCACGTGTGTATGTGTGTTTGTCGACGGGGTCGGCATGGCACGGACTCACACCCCGGGGCTAGCTACCCCGCGTTGTTCGAGTAATTGGCCATGGTAGGGCTACGCGGTGACTATTCTTGCGAAAACCCGTAGGTTGAGAGATGTTTGACGTAGTCTTAAGTCTACGTCAATGGTTCCTCTCGAGAGATGTTTGGACGGGGTCTTCCGTTCAATGGTTCCTCTCGTTCGACCGTGAGATGTTTGGCGAGGTTGTCGTCAATGGTTCCTCTCGGTTTAGCTACGAAGATTCCCGGATGTCGACTAGGGTTCTCTGTCACGCTACACTCGTGTCCAAATTTGACTTCTCAATGACTTATTTTCATGCGAATTTCCTTATTGTTGTCCTTTATTTAAATTGCATGAATTGTAGCCGTTTCATTGGAATTTGTGAATATTAGCTAAAGTTCTCTCGGATTTACTCACCTGGGATTTGTCATTGTTTTTGGTGACAAATCGCAGATCTTGCGACGAGCCGAGGCAAATGAGTCTTAGGCGACTACGCCTAAGTAGGAAGAGGCCGCCACTTTTTGTGTAGGTAGTTGTATGTATCTATTAACTACTTTATGCTATTTTGGGAAAGACTTGTATACCTGATACATGTATATGCTCATTTTTAGTACCTTTGTTGCTCTCGATATACATGGTATCTGTTACCGGGATTCCACACTATAGGGTTAATTATACAACTGTAAACTTTTCTTTTATACGACGTTTGCATGTTTTTAAAAGGCTTCCGCTTGATATTTAATAATTTAATAAATTGTTAATAACTTAACTTAGTCAATTTGATGAGAATATCCATAAAAATTTCATAAATACTAAGTTAAGGCAAATAAGGTATGTATAAAGGTGTATGTCGCAGGCAGTCAAAATTAAGTGTGCGGTGACGTGGCATGCTTGGTGACGTGTCTGGCGACGTGGCGGTGCCCGGTTTGAGTTGGAAATTGGGGCCGTCACATAGGCCCTGAATCGATACGGTTCGGGCCGATTCAAGCCCAAACCCTAAATCCATAAAAAATGTAAAAATAGGAGAAAATTCCAAAAAACTGAGGAAAAATTCTGAAAAACAAGATTTTTATAAAATAATTAGAAATTGATGAATTTCTATCAAAATGAAGAATTCGGGATTTGTTCAAGACTTTATACCAGTGTTTTACCTCGAAAAACATGAAATGATCATATCGGCCTAAAATTTCATAAAAGAGTTTCGAATTTGATTGGGACTAGTTTAAGGGTTCTAATTAAATAATATTGAACCCAAATTAATGAAAGTTTGTGTATTTAGGTTCTTGGTCGAATGGGAAAGATTTATGGATATCAGGAGTTGTGCAAATTTGTAAAAAGTTTAAAAAATTCGATACAAGTAAGTAGGACTCATCTTCTTATCAATTATGCAATGTAATTAGGTTAATTAGTTTTTTATGAATTGGGTCGGGAATGGGGCAATGTACTGTGACTCGAACTAGTTTTTATGAGATATTATCCGAAAAGAGGTACGACAAGCAAATCAAACTAAAGTGACGACGAAGGGGATCCGTTAGCAATCGATAACTTCCCATTAGCAACCTTAAGGTATTGATTATTGCTTTGCTATTTAAGTTGGTAGCTACGCTATGCCTGGGTACACCACAGAAAATACACGTCGGCCAACGTGTAAGGTTCTATGTGCCATAATTCAAGGTAACGGGAGTTTACAACTAAATTTTTAAAATGAAAGTATAAGTCAAGAGTACAATTGCAATTGACCTATGAACTTGCATTTCATTATTTATTGGTATATCATTTTAATGTCTGAATAGATATGTTTTGAGTTCATATTGCTATTCATTGATCCTTTGATATTAATTGATAATCGATACATCTACTAGCATCACTTACTACCCGAGTTGGAGCGTTCATTTCCCAATTAATATTTCAGGTTGTTGATGTGCACTTTGACTCAAGAACAGAGAAGATTAGGAGTCTATAGTCTTCTCTATGGTGAGGTGATTTCCCTATTGTTTATATATTGTGTTGAATTATTATTTTGAATTAAACAGGGTCAGGACATGGTTTTACAATCAAGGTTTATGTCGGTTATAGTATATCGCATGTTTTATTGAAACGTTTTAATTCCGCTACATTTTCAAGTATTTATTTGATATATAATATAATGTTTGTGTAATTATTAGGTATAAAGGACGGTTGTACTATTACTCTAATTGAGTTCGACTGGTGTACCGGGGCTTAATTAGGGGATGTTATATTGAACTCATGATTTCTTGCGTTTCACAATGAATTGGGTTGTATTGAACTCATTTATAGGGTATCCCCTTTTGTTTTATGGTTCTTTAGACCCCAAGTTGGATTCCTTTTTATTTAAATGTGAATGTGTTGGCTCTTTCAATTCAATGTTTTCATTTATGTTTTCTTGTGTGCTTTTTTATGCTTACCTTGATCAATTATGTGAAGAACATAAGGTTTGACCCAAATTTGGTGAAGCACAACCTTAGAACATATGGCCCATCGACTGATGGTCATTAACTAGAGAGGCAATTAAGTTTGGTGCTTAACGTGGTTTCTCACTTACGTTATTCACATTGATCGATGAAGTCCGAGTGAGGCACTAAAATCTCCATCACCGAGACATCGCGATGGAGTGTGTTTTAGGAGATTTTCCTATCATCGCACAAATTTAGAGGCTTTCTAATTACATTAGACTCAAAGGATACAACTTAGGTGACTTGGATTCCCTAGGACGTTCTCTCAATAGCTTAAAACCATATTTAATTACTTGCATTTAGATAGATAAAGTAATTTAGTTGTAAATTTCCTTTACAAAACTCAAAATTTGGTACCTAACTTACTATCTAGATTAGATTACAAATTAGCACTAAACCGTTCTTATGGATTTAATAAACCCAGTACCAACACTAGTTGGTGCCACAATTACTTCCATGCTGTCTCACACATACGGCTCGTGTCAAGTTTTCGGTGCAGTTTTCGGGGACAATATCTAGTTTTAGTTTGATTGGGATTGATTTTAGGATTTTATTTTTAGTAATTTTAGCTTATTTTTCTTTAATTTGAATAACCATTTTCATTTGATCTTCTCTTTATCATTTTTCCATGTTTCTCTTGTCTATGCAAAGTGATAAAGGCATTGAGTTAGAACTTGGCAACCCTAATTTCAATCTTATTCTTTAAAGTTTTTAAGAAGAAACAAAGGCAGAACAGAGATAGAGGGCAATAACTATAGCAAACAATAAAGGAGAATAAGAAAGGCAGAGGTGGCAGAGGTGTCTTCGAGATTATTTCAAGCCAGATGTACAAGAAACACATAATGAGGTGATAAGGACTCCTTACAACAACCGCCCATGTGATCTAAAGTTGGGCTTATATAATATAGTAAATAACAGTTTGCTCAATGGTTTGCCTAATGAAGACCCAGTGGCTCATGAGGAGATTTTTTAGAGAAATGCGACATAGTTCACATCAAACACATTTTGAAAGAGATCATTAGAATGTCGTTTTTCCCTTTCACACTCACGAGGAAGGCATAGGCATGGTTTTAAGGGCTTAATCAAGGGAGTCTCACATCGTAGGCCGATATCATTGAGAGATTCTTTCAAATCATTTTTCCTCATATGAAGGTTAATGTAGCTTCGGGTGGTACTTTGGTATCCAAAAGTGAGGAAAATGCATTTAAGCTTCTTGAAATGATGTCTATGAATTAATTTTCACAACCAATAGCACAATCATCATCAAGGAAGCCAAAAGGAATGTATGAAGTTGATTCACACATCGCTATCATGACGCAATTGTCTAACCTATCAAGTCAAATGGCTAAACATCAACAAGGGAAATCAAGACAACAAACACAAAGTCCACAATATGTAACTCATTCGGCTTTGGTGGTCAATCTATTATATCAAATGCCTCAAAGTCTGGAGTATGAAGAAGTAAATTACATGAACAATCAAAGTTATGGGAACAATTTCAAGCCAATGGCACAAGCTCCAGAGCGACACTATCCGAGGATCAATACCAATCCAAATCTGTCTTATGGAAATCCAAGTAATGCATTGCAATCACCTCTAGGTCTTGGAAATCAAGTTCAACAAATTCCATCTCCAACTGAAAAACAAGCCTCTTTCAAAGAAATTGAGCAAATTTTGAGGGTTATAGCTATTAGCCATAACTAGGGGCATGAAAAGAATGAGAAAGAAATAGATGGGATGAAGCAAACTATGGAGGAAGTGAAGCAAGCTTTTGAAAATAATGGAGGATGAGAAAAACTTAATCTATAAAAAATCTGAAATAATAAATTGGATAATTGGTGACATCGCTGAATTCTTGTCATGGGGGGCGATTTCCAAGCAATATTGTTATGAACCGAAGAGAAAATGTCAGCGTAGTGCAATTGAGGAGTGGTAAGACATTCATTGAGCCAGTTCAGAAAAAACCAGTGGATTAGAAACAGATTAAGGAGATTGAAACCAAGCAGTGTGATAAGACGAGAAGTCGGAGCATGATGAATCTTAGCAGACTAGGCAGTGTGATTAAAATGAGCAAAGGGGGTTAAAGAGTTATGATCATATTACGGAGAGCTCTAAGGCATTTAGAAAAAGGAAAGGTGTTCAGAGGAAGAGTTCACCAAAGCGGGAAACAGTGCTAGGAAGGATTATATTTCTAGATAACCCTCTAGTTATCACTCCACCATTACCTTATCCTCAGAGGTTCAAGAACGATTCAAAAAGTTTCATAATATATTCAAAAAGTTACAAGTGAATATCCCTTTTGTTGATGCTCTTAGGCAAATGCCATACTAAACAAAGTTCTTGAATGATATCAATACACGAAAAAGGAAGATATAGGACTTTGAAATTGTGAACTCGACCGAGGAGTGTAGTGCTATTCTTCAACGAAATCTCCCACAGAAATATAAGGATCCTAGAGTTTTCACCAAATCTTATACTATTGAAGTTTGTCTTTTTATATGGTTTTATGTAATCTTGGAGCAAGTATAAATTTGATGCCCCTAACTGTGTTCAAGAAGTTAGGTTTGGAGGATGTCAGGCGTGTGAATATGACCTTGCAATTAGCGGATCGATCCTTATCTTATCCAAAAGGCATGATCGAGGAAGTGCTTATGAAAGTTGATAAATTTATTTTCCCCATCGATTTTGTAGCGTTAGACATGGATGAGGATGATGAAGTTTCATTGATTTTGGGGAGACCCTTTTTGGCAATAGCTAGAGCTCTCATTGATGTGCAATAAGGAGAGTTGCTATTGCGGATGAATGATGAGGTGGTTTTGTTCAACATCTACAATACGATGAAGTTCATGAGTGCTAACGAATAATGCAAAAACATAGAGGTGGTGGATATAGTTTTAGAGTATGCTATTGAACTATCTTGAGAGCATGCGCCAAAAGATCCCTTGTAGAGATGTCTAGGGTATAGCATCACGACTAGTTCCACTAGTGAGTATGCAATCAGGAGATAGTTCAAGAGTTGGCAGCATTGAAATTAGTTAAGTTTCAAAGGGCATTTGAGCAATTAGAACTGAAGTCAGAAATTGCAGTTATTAAATCGACATTATAAGTGAAACTTGTCATGGCCCAAATTTCTAATTTGAGTTTAATATCTTAATCAGGATCAGTGACCCATGACGTGAGACCCACATCGAGATATGTGCAATGACTGAGGCGAGAGAGCTGAGGTATATGTTATATTTATTGTAGTTTATGCCTAGTGTATTCTATATGTGTAGACTACTAAGTCACTCCTAGTTGTGTATAGGTGTCGAGACGTGAGTGGAGACGAGCTTCAAGAAACGTGGCACAAGGGATCGAGGTAGAGAGATGTGATAAGTTTATTTAGGCTTAATGTAGCTTTAATAGTGATTTTAATGTGGCTAAGGTTGGTTTTATATTAAACGTACCTAAGTTAGCATTTTAAAATAATATCCATCTGATGATTCTCGAGATACGTATTGGCACATATAGAAACCAATTGAGTAACATATTGATATTAGTTGGCATGGGATAGAGGAGTGTAAGTGGGAAATGTGTCAATGTGTATGCTTTTGGATTAGTCTCGAGATACGTGTGTGTAGCAAGATCAATGGCTATTAAGTGATATTATCCTTTACATATATAAAGCTTAAGACCAACCCATGCAAATCAATACCATTTCATTTGTAAAACTTGCAGGAGTAGAGAAAGTGTTGGAGAAAAGAGATCATCAAGTTTAAATGGAGAATTCAGGGAAATTAGTGAAGGTGTTGATCAAACTAGGTGTACAATAACTAGGTAATTCACTTACACTAGTTTATTTAGCTTAATTTGATGAATTCATGAATTTGGTCACATGTATGGTTATTTTTATGTTGTTGTTGATGTGTTAGAGCTCTGGAGGAATGTATGAGAATTCCTAAGGTATTGATGTAGACTATGTGTAGAGAAAACTCAGAATTCTAATTGCAGGATTCTGGATTTTCCTGCACATATCATGCTAGGTAGGTTAGCTAGAGCGCTAACTTCGGATAGTGCACTAGAGAAATTTGGTAGCTCATTTATGAGGCCACTAGCGAGCTAATCAAGTTACCCAACGCGTTATGCGTTATACCAACGTAAAATTCTGCAATTTATTAAATTTACTTAAGCACTCTAAACAAATCTAATACCCTAAATAAAGGTCTAAACAAACTCAAAAACATGTTATTTGATATCAGGAACCTAAGGGAGTGTCTCGGGATTCAAATATGAGTTTTGAGGGGTCTGAAAATCGAATTAACTTAGGAAGTTGCGTGGATTGTAAGTAAACTGATTGAGATATTTATTTACATTTGATTCCTATTTAGTTGTTCAATTCCGGTCATTTGGGTTGATTTACCTATTGTATACTATATATACCATGACTTGTTTCCTATCTCGTTTCATGAGTTTGCTTTCATGGTATAGATTGTTAGCTAAATGGTTTTATTGACTTCAAATCATGTGCTATGTCATTTTTAATTGTTAATACTAGTGGTCAAATGAAATAGCATGCTATTAGGTAGGTCTTACATAGTGTTGTGAATTTATTTCCATTGTGCATTAGATATACAATTGCTTTATTGAATTCTCAAACCATGTTATCTCTCGAAATATGAAAGAAGTTCTTGTATCTTGGACCATTACATTATAGAGATAGGCCAAGATATATGGGGATCGCTAAATTATCGAGGGATGTCGGGATCTCCCCACTGTGACTTGGGTGACATCATAGGGTATGGGACCCGAGGTTGTTGGCAAGTACAACTTAGGTGACTTCATGAGTTACAAGACTCGGGGTTGTTGGCAAGTATACATCACAGGTGACTGGCACTTGGGATAATTATAAAGGAGAAAAGCACTACTTATACCTTCACAAAGATGTAGAGCTTAGTTTTATCCTTATATAGTGGAAAGGCTAATGCGATGAAGATCACAGCCGACCGGCCCTAGACCATTACTACTTAGCCGAGTGTCAGTTTCATTTTGTTTAACTAAAGTATCTCTTTGCATGTTCTAGTTTCAGCATAGTTGTTATTATCATGCTTTTATATACTTGTTGCGTATTTGGGAATGTGAATAAATGTCTCTTAGTGTTACTTTTTACTTTCCTATACTCACCATCCTTTTTATGACAGTAGACGCAGATCCATCAAGTAGTAGACCAAGCAAATAGAAGATCGGTGACTACCTTTGAGCCAGTGGAGATCAGTGACTACCATTGAGCCAGTGGAGTGTTGCTACACCGGATTTTGTAGATTTTACTTTTGTTGTATGACTTTCATATATCTTTCTTGTACTTTTGGGGTTATATATATTGTGGGTAGAGAGATAGCACCCTAACCAGGCGCATGATGATATATTATCACCATTTCATTATATATATATATATGCATTTGATCTTTATTTCCTGATTTTTCCACAATTGTTAGGTATCACGTTAAAAGCTTTCACTAATTTGTTAAAGACTTCTGCTGAATAAACTTTTAAGTTCGTGAACTTTTAATTAACTCTGATTTGTGAATTGACAAAAGATAAGAAAATACTCATATTTGAAAACTTATTTGATAAGTAATAAAGTTTTGGGAAGCATGAATAATTCCTTGTTAAGTCTTACATGGTGATATTAAGGCTTAATGGCGGGATTAAGCTTGGCAGTGCCCATTTTTGAAAAGGCGTCACATGTGGTATCGGAGCCTAAGTTTAAAAAGCTTAAGAGAGACTAAGTTATAGAGCTTAGGTTGTTGAATATAGTTTTTCCACAATGTGATACCAAAGCTACAGTTTGTAGCAAAAGGCATAACTTTTCCAATTAGTAACAAATAAAACTTAAACAAGTGAATATAAATTTTAGATATGGAAAACCATATGATCCTTGTTTAGAAACCATTAGTAAAGAAGTGAGTGAAAGTGAAATGGGGATATCTTATATGTACATGCTAGTTTCTATAAGTATATACATGCATTATTTACGTAGTAGCTGATTTGCGTTCGCTATCTGCTTGCAGACACCGATGGTTGATTCATGCAATACTGAGGATGTAGATGCTAGTAGAAGCCAGCTTCTTATTCCATTAGCTTATTATTTATAGAGGCTATCTGATACAGTGGTTGTTTAGGGATAGCAGTTAGTGGATTTCATTGCCATGATGAAATCACGTTTTGCTCCACCAATATAGACACTAACCCCTACTACTACTACTCCCATATTACTGACGAAAGCCACTCCGATAATACATACTATACTAGTAGTGGCCTCACCGGCCATAGAGATATTTTATACACCATCTTTTACACCTACATTTTCTAGCTCAATAGCAGATGTTTAGTAGGTGAAGAATTTCATCAGACTGAAACCAATTTAATTTGATGGTCAGCGAGACTTTAAGATGATAGAGAAGTAGGTGCCGTATCAGGAGAAGTTGCATAAAGTCTTTAAGATCGAGGATAGACTTCGAGCTGAGATTTCATCGTACACTTTGCAAATTGATGCAGATGTTTGGCGATGTATGACGATAACTTCTGATGGAGACTTTGAGTATTGGGATGCCTTGAAGAAAAAAGAAGTTTTATCAACAGTACTTTCCACCTGCAGTGATGAAGAGGTTGAGGAAGGAAATCATGAACCTGAGACAGGGAGCTGATGAGTCGGTGATGAGCTACATAAACATATATGGCTATATGAGAAAATTTATTGGGGATCTAGTGAGAGATGATTCAAAGGATATGTGCCACTTTGGAGATGGAATGATGCCAAATATTGGATTTTATGTTGTTAGTTTAGGTGCCAAGATGAGAACTACTACTTGGGCAAAGTTGCTGATGGGACATCGTTAGAACCAGTTTTGTCAACAGATCAAGCTGCAAATTTTGAGAGGAGGAGACAGAGGGGCAAGGGACCGAGGAGATGGGATAAAGATTCTCAGGGATCAGGCATAGTCACAGTAGTTGTACCTTGTGTAACACCCCCTAAATTGTTCCAGATTATAGTTGGTAGACATCCCTTGCCACCACAAATCCTACCTGCATTGCCATATCCTATTACTTTGCCAGCTCTTCCAGCACCATCTGCGCCATGTCTGCAGCAGCAGGGTGGTAGAGGTCGAGGCAAAGGTAGAGGTAGAGGTCAAAATGGTTCTCGATAAGGACAGAAGCAGGCACAGGCCCAAGACCAGACTCAATGTCAGTATAGGCCGATCACTTGCTATAGGTGTTGTCATGCTGGGTACATGATTCGAGATTATCCATACCCAGTAGCCGTAATTCCACCACAAACTTGAGCGAGTGTACACATGGTAGCACAGCTTGATGCGGACGCCACACAAGGACTAACTGAGGGTATGATTTCCATTTGTGCTAGAGATTTATATAACTTGTTTGATTCGGGTTCTATAGTATCTTTTATTTCTAGTCGCATGATAGGCATATTAGGATTGACATTGGTTAGAGTTAACGTGCATTTCATTTTCAGTGTCGTAGCCAAGGATAGGGTTTACCCTGATTTTCTTGTTGAGGGATGTCCATTAGAGATAGGCAAGGTAAATATGCCTCTGGATTTTAGGTTTCTCGAGTTCTTAGACTTCAACTCATTGTTAGGGATAGATTGGCTAGCGGCGTACCATACTCATATTGATTGTTTCAGTCAGACAGTGATATTTAAGATTCCAAGACATTTGATGTTCACATATAGTGGTAGTACACTAGAGCCGAGGGCATTAGAGATCGACTTGCGACTAGTGGAGAGATGAAGGCTCTAGTAGCATTATTTGATGTGACAAAGAGTCAGGGACCTAGACTTGAGGAGATTATGATTGTGTGTGATTTTCTAGACGTGTTTCCGTAGGACTTACCTATTTTACCACTACCAAGGGAGATAGTTTTTATTATTAAGTTGGTATCATTAACCAGAGCGATATCCATGCTCCCATACCGCATGGCTCCAAGAGAGTTAGAGACGTTGAGGAATCAATTATAGGGATTCGGGACATAAGGGATTCATCACACCTTTTATATCGTAATGGGGAGCACACGTCTTATTTGTTAAAAAGAAGGATGATACTTTGAGACTCTGTATCGATTACAAATAGTCGAATAAGGTCATTATCAGGAACAAGTATCCCTTACCGATGAGTGATGATTTATTTGATCAGCTGATAGGAGCATAGTTTTCTCTAAGATAGACTTGAAATCAGGGTATCATCGGCTTAGGACCAGGGATGAGGATAGGTCCAAAATAGCATTTAGCACGAGATATGGACATTATCAGTTTACAGTCATTCCATTTGGTTTGAATAATGCTCCTATCATGTTTATGGATTTAATGCACCGAGTGATGACACCATTTCTTGACCACTACATAATAGTTTTATCAATGATATATTGATATAATCAATGACTTGAGAAGATCGGCACCTCGGGGAGACGTTGTAGACTTTGAGATCAGCAAGTATGAATTTTGAATGTCAGAGGTCAAGTTTTTGGGACATTTTGTTGGAGTAGTAGGTATTTTTGTAGATCTGGCTAATATACGGGCTATTATGGATTGTCCAACACCGACGTCAGTCATGGAGATCTGGATTTTTCTAGGTTTAGCATGATATTATCGTAAGTTTTTAAAGGATTTCTCAAAGATCGTTTCACCCATTACAAGATTGACCCAAAAGGACGTCAGATTTGATTGGTTTGAAGAATACAAGGAGGCATTTGCTAAGCTGAAGAAATTTTTGACTACACCACTAGTGTTGACATTGCCTGAGGTCGGATAGGGATTTCTAGTATATATAGATGCTATATGCTTCTCATACAGGTATAGGTTGTATGTTGATTTAAGAAAGTGGCACAATGGCTTAGGCATCTTGACAACCGAAGATACATGAGAAGAATTATCCTACTCGTGACTTAGAGTTAGCAGCGTTAATATTTTCTTTGAAGATATGGAGACATTATTTGTATGGAGAGAGGTTCACACTCTACACTGATCATAAGATTTGAAATACCTCTTCACATAGAAAGAGTTGAGTATGAGACAGTGCAGATGGTTGGAGTTTCTAAAGGACTATGACTTTTCTCTGCAGTATTACCCAGGAAAAGTTAACGTAGTTGCTAATGCGCTGAGTAAGATACCGACTGAAGGTGTCGAGGTTATTGGATGCCATATGACACATGACTATGGATTCCTCGAGGCAACGGTGATGATGAGTCAGTCAGATATTCCTACCGACACTCGGGTGATGATATGTGCATAGATGAGGCTTCAAATAGTGTCTACACAGAGAGTGTTAGAGGGTTAAATACCCAACATCCTATACTCGAGATTCAATGAGTTAGCCCAGAGTACAGATTGTATTGATTGGACGGAGACAATAGGTTAATGTTTGAGATTCAGATACATATTGTGGATACCGGCAATGGCAGAGCTAAGAGAAACGATTCTTTAAGATTCACACCATTCTCGATTCATTGTTCATCCAGGTAAGACCGAAATGTAACATGATATGAGGACATACTTTTGGTGGCCTGGGATGAAAGCAAACATATCAAAGTTCATCAAGAATTATGGGAGCTAGCTGCAGGTGAAGGATGAGCATTGTAGGCATAGAGGATTATTGCAACCACTTCCCATTCCACGATGGAAGTGGGAATACATAGGCATGGGCTTTATCAGAGGATTGCCGAGGACTACCCGTTGATATGATTCTATCTGGGTGATTATGGACAGATTGAGAAAATCTGCCCATTTCATACCTGTTGTAGCACACTACACATTTGACCAGTTGAGTATATTGTTCGAGAGGGAAATTATTAGGCTACATGGGGTGCCATTAACTATTGCGTCAGATAAAGATATTATATATATGGCCAAGATGTGGCTAAGTATGCGGGAGTAGTATTGTGATAGCCCTAAATTCTGAAGCAACCCTAGGGTACGTCATGTCGCATCCCACATCACCTAGCCTTGCCATGTCATCGCACGCTCATCTATGACACCTCACGACCTAACTGGTTGCTTACAATTTTCTAATTAACCTTAGTTTCGCTAATTAATCTCTATATAATTATTAATGATTTAGTTAGCCAATTATTCAATTTATCAAGTTATATTATAATTTTACAATTTTTTAGTGGAAGTCTTTTAATGAGTAAGTTATACAATATTTAACAATCCTAAATAGTAGAAAACCCGGCAAAAAGATACCATGTAAATGTCAAGGCGAGATAAATATAACAAAAGTTCCACATACATGTATTCAGTGTTCTACAGTCCCCAAACCAAGAAAAGTAAATAAATACATATTGTAGTCACACACGAGCTAGTATCTCTATCTTAAAGGTAGTCGCTCAATATCTCCTTTCCCTTGCCCTTGCTCATCGAAAGATCTACACTCGGTCACCCAACAAATACAATGACAAGTCTGGTGAGTAAAATCCCAATAGAAGTCCACAGAATATTCATGAAACAAAACTGATAAACTATGAGACATTCGAATATAACACCTGGCAATAGTACGTCATATTCCCATGAATGTAAGCAACATAGGACAAGCAAAAGTAGTAACGTGAAATATATAAATAGCATATAATAACTAAATATGCTTGGAAATAATGCATTAATCAGTAAACAACCATATAATCACGAGAAAACCCTGACCTACACTAACCAGCAATCGATAAAATCAAATAAGAACCACGTATATACTTACAAGCTTCCACTGACTAAATACCAACTTCGGTAAATGATGTGATCCCTTCTCGATGTTGTTACACATTAAAACCACCCTAATCCATTCCAATGGTTGCAAGTATATCCTACTGCCGTCGACACGAGCATTTTCACAAGTAACTTGCGCAAACGATTTAGCCACAACCAATATATACACAAACTGAAATAGGGGTGAAAACCCATGTGTGCCCACTAGCAGTCATAAATATAATCTGATATCGATAAAACAAAACCATGCATTCTGTTAGGCATTCCAATGGGTTTACACACCTCAATATGTACTCCAACTTCTCTGGACTCCCATATCCAACCTGAGAAGCTTCCCAACATCGAGTTATGGTTCCATAAGTCCTTGAAGTCGGTTAAGTGTATTTATTGTGTATTTAAATTGGTTGAATAGTTTTTAAATCAATCTTCCCAAATCAGCCCTTAAAGACTAAATTAAGTCACAATTTCAATCTTATGTTACAACATATTTTTAGGCATGAAATGGTTCGAATCTCAAA
This sequence comes from Stephania yunnanensis, assembly GCA_039657365.1. Lineage (NCBI taxonomy): Eukaryota > Viridiplantae > Streptophyta > Magnoliopsida > Ranunculales > Menispermaceae > Stephania > Stephania yunnanensis. The sequence continues at coordinate 37,985,736 of CM077590.1, read as the reverse complement.
ATCTTCCATCAATAAAACTATTTTTGTTCTCTATCTTAGATTTTTGAAAAGGTTTAGTTCATAAAATTCCAATTTAAAATGAAAGATATATCATAATTCTACTCAACATAGCCCAAATTGGAACGTAATCCGACCAGCAGATTTAGAAAATTTATTTCTCCTAATATATAGTTCGGAAAAATGTGATTTTTGGTCATAAGTCAGCTAACATATTTAATAACAATATACTAAAATATCAGCTTATTTGGATAAGTAGTTAAGGACTTATGCCTTCAATAATTTTAGTTTCAAAAGTTTCATACTTCATTCAATTACCTATTTGTGTAACACTTTTGGACATGAAACATTGAAATTACAAGATCTCTATTTTGAACAAAGTTATTCCCCTATGAATAAAATTTCAAATGCCACCAATTTGGGTTAATTTGGATCTTTAATGAGCAAGTTGTGACCAAATTACATAGGCTAATTCCTAATACAACATGCAAAATTCAAGTTTTGGTCTTACAATTTCAAGAATTCATATCTATTTGATTTCAAAACCAATTTAAAAACTTCAATATAGCTAGATTAGCAACATGAAATGAGGAATCCAAATATATAAACCAATTTCAAATACTAAATCATCTACCTTCTGAGATTTGCTAAAAACCAGAACTTGTTTCAATTTGAACTAGAGATATGTGTACCTAGTTGATGTACCACACTAGCTTGAGAAATTCTCACCAATCTTCCATGGATTCCTTCTCTCCATCAACCTCCTTCTTCTCTAGCAAGTTCTCTTTATTCATAAGTTGAAAATGAAAATGGTTTACTTGGATGTGTTGATCTTATATATTAAGGTAATATTGATTCCTAGCTATTGATCTCCATGTATTTACGTATCTCGAAGCCCATCTAATGATTCACACCTTGACATGTATCCCACTATCTCCCATTTTCTCAATCCAAGTGACACTAATGACCTACTAACATGGTTCCTAGATGTGTCAATACATATCTCTAAGAAAATCCTATAGTTCCAATTTAAATAACCAACTATAGGCCTTAATTTATTTGATCTAATCACCTTAGCTTAGGCCCATTATAATACATGTGGTTAGTGTTTTTAGAACCTCCTATAAACACATTAATAGTTCCACTAATCCATTGACTACTCGGTGACCGGTGCCCCGTGTCTTGGCATGCATTTCGAGGTAGCCTATTATTTTAATTGAATCAACTTGGCCTATGGTTACATTACCCATTTTAATTGATTAACTAGTCATCTTAACATGAATTAGTCAAGTTTCCTAGTGTGTCCATAGTTCACCTACCGATACCTACGTTAACATGCCTTTCAAGGCGAACACCCGTCACACCACCTAGCCCGATAGCAACGTACACACATGCGATGCAAATGCAATAATAATAATTTTAAGCACCATATATGCGCAACCATTATTCACAAATAATATATTCTCTCGGTTCTCGTGTCCGAGTCATTCGAGTATCCACGTAATGCTCGAATAATGACGTTAATCCCCGAGATTAATACTAATCCTAGTTTAATTAATTTGGGTAGTTATAATATGGTGCGCGCCTACAGTTCAGTACAACATTTCACCCTCATACTAATAGGCAAACTCGAGGATATGCTCGGGCCTTTTGTACTTGAGTTTGGCGGATCATAGGAGGAGTACCTACCATTGAGTGAGTTTATATATAATAACAATTATTAGGCAACCATTGAGATGGCGCCATCTGAGGCTTTATATGGCAGACCATGTTGCTCACTGTTGGACTAAGTGGTTAGTCATTCACATTCCTACCGAGATTTTGATGGAAACAAACAAAGTGAAAATGTACTAATCATGTATTTCAGTTTGTGTCAAAGGATGCAATACAACACATTTTAAACACCTAAATAGGTAAATGAAGTTAAACAATGTGAAATCATGTGTGAATGGTCATTTACATATTAGAAGATCATTATAAATGTTTTTGAAAAAGGAAAACTTGTTTTTGAAATGTATTTAAAAAGAAAGCTGAAAATTTGCAGAAAGCCCCTAATAAGTTGTGAAACTTTGAATTTCCGTTTTCGGGGTTTGTAAAATTATCCGGACCACCCAAGTAAGCTTAATGACTCATAATAAACATGTATAACATGTTATATAAGGGTTGGTTAGGTCCCGACAAGTTTAAGGGTCGCTAACACAAAGGGACAGAATAATTATTCGAAGTCCTCGCTGTTAGCGCGCTAATAATGTCATTAGCGCGCTAAGACAGTGTTAGCGCGCTAACTCAAAGTATTAGCGCGCTAATTGCACTCTGCCTGCAATTTTTGACTTTTGGAAATCAAGCTTGAAATTTGAATTTTTGATTTCCTGGATTCCTAGAACGGTCATAAACGGCTATATTGGAATTCCTACCACTATAAAACCACCACAAACTTGGTTTTAAACAAGAAGAAAAAACACACTCAAAATCATTAGATCTACAAAGTAGAAATCAGATTTTTGTGAAGAAACAAGAGAGATCTTAGTTGCTGTTCTTTAGTTCACATATCCAACACATTTGAGGCTTTCAAAAGGAGTTCAAGAATCACTCCGAGCCGATCTCTTCTCATCATTCTTCCGGTTGTAAGAAATTTCTAAATCTACAATCTTACTTGTGCTTAATCTACATATTTTGAGTATTTGATTTGAAGATAATTCTGATATGTGTGTTTGAACATATTCTCTGAGTTTTTGTACTTAAAATTTATACTCTAAAACTCTGAGATTGATTTGAACAAAAGTGTTGCACTTAAACTTGATTCTTGCCAAAACTTTTGTTCTTAAACTTGAAATTGGTTTCATACAAATTTATTAAGTTTTTGAAACAATTTCAAATCTGGAATTTGCTATAACATCAGTGATATATATTTTCACATTCCATTCATACTTACACTTGCATGCATAAGAGTTAGGCTCTAGGTGGCTTGCTTGTGTTTGAATTTGATACCACTTTTTTTGTAAAGTGTATCTTTGTAATTCCAAAGATAATTGTTGTAATTGAATGATTGTAAGACTTAGTGGGATCTAAGTCGAAAGGGAAAATCCTAGTTGCGGCTAGGTGAGAAAAATCCTAGTTGCGGCTAGGTGGGTAAAATCCTAGAGGAGTCTAGGTGGGAAAATCCTAGTTGCGGCTAGGTGGGAAAAATCCTAGTTGAGGCTAGGTGGGAAAATCCTAGTTGCGGCTAGGTGAGGAAAATCCTAGAGGAGTCTAGGTGGGAAAATCCTAGTTGCGGCTAGGTGGGAAAAATCCTAGTTGAGGCTAGGTGAGGAAAATCCTAGAGGAGTCTAGGTGGGAAAATCCTAGTTGCGGCTAGGTGGTAAAATCCTAGGTGATGCTTAGGTTGTAACACTTATTGGCTCACCACCATGTTGGGCGGAACCAGAGGACCAAAAGTTAGTGGGGCCTGAAATTGTTGTTGATCACACGGAGAAAGTATGACGATTAGCCAGAAGCTTAAAGGAGCACATGAGAGGCAGAAGATGTCAGTCCCCTCTTCATTAAGACGATTGAACAGCCCTAATAATCTTAATCCCATGATAATCTAGTCAACCTATCCATACTTTTAACTTTGACCTCAAAATATGTTTTAATTCAATCTTTAATAAAGCTCAAAAATTAAATTTATATCCTCAATGAAACTCAATTCATGATTTGTTCAATTAGAGCAAATTAGGAAATAATACGGATTATTTTTATAAAAGTTTCGACAACACCTCCCCGGATATAGCCTACCGAAAATCTTCCACCTAATAGATAGCCAAATTCGGGAGAGGTTTAAAAGGACTCACAACTCCCCCACAGTTCACAAAATATATCAAATTCAAATTTACAAATAACTTAGTCTTTGCATGCTTAATTACAACTTTACAATCTCATAGTACACCAAAGTTTAAATGTAAACCTCTAAGTTTATCTTAAACTCACATAGGAGACTCTCAGAACCATTCAACAACATTTCACGTCCTACATTAACCAAAGAACCCCAAAACAATATATATAAGCAATTTACAACAAGAATTTAGTTTAATTTTTTAAAACAATTACCACAATCTTCGATTCTTATCCATTCATCCCTTATCTTTATATAAAATCTGACACCATTAAAAACAACTTGAAGATGTGAGATAAGTAAATTCTTACATTGATCTGTATTCCCGTAATTGTTTGTCTGATACATAGAGGCATATAATTGTATTTCCAAATAAACAATAAAATATATGCATCAACATAACATGCAATCCATTCTGTCACTGTTTCTTAACTATAATCAGACATCAACTTCAAAAAATAGTATAGAGACAGTATTAAGAGATCATTAAATGCAAAGATAATTTGTCAGTGTTAGACTCTGCTAGTCTAACTAGACGGCATAGAGGCAGGATTGAAACCAAGTTTCAAGCAAACCAAACTCCAAAATAAGCTTATCCCCCTCACTCTCACTATATATCCATGACTGAGAATGATAAAATGCAATGCGGACTATGTTAAAATTGCATATACATAAATATTCAATCAATAGTAAAGATCACTATAAGGTTTACTTTCAACTAAACCAATTTTGTGCATAGTTTTCGAGGTTCCCGGAGCGTCATATCACCTTGAAAATAGATCCAATAGCTTTCTTACATACCCAATTACAATATGGGTCAAGCTTCAAGTGAAATCAAATCACAAAGCCTAATGAAAACTACGGCCAAAGTACATTTGAGAATAGTTTTCAAAAATATTACTTTATATAACTGTCTCAACTGCCTTTCAACTAGCCAATTTATGGTAACTTTTTAACCTTAAAAACTTCAATATTTGTCATGATGACCTAAAAGGAACATGTAGTGCTCATGTTATACTTCCCATAAACTCCAAGAACACTCAAATCAAATAAACGATAGAGAAGTTATGAATTTTCCAATATGGTATGTGAACTAGGCAAACTTTATTTTATTTTGAACTGAAAACTTCTCCAAATCAATATTTTTGCAATTGAACCTTCAAAACTCGACAACAAACACTACGAAACCACTCAGTTCCAACATCAAAATACTCCCACAACCCGTGGAGTCAAATTGGACCAAAACCAATAATCAATTCATTTAAAAACCCAATTTAATCAATATCAACTCTAAAAACATCTCCAAAATAGTTATCAACTAAATCAAATTAGTTCAATTCATCAATAGCCTAACTCATGTTGGTGGGATTTATTCTAAATAGCTGCGAATCAACTCTATACATCAATTCACAACTATCCCTCCCAGTTTTTATCAAAACCCTAAGAGAAATTGCAAAAATTGCAAAAATTCAAAGTGAATTGAGAAAAATGATGAATTGACAATTTATCGAATTGCGAGCAGAATAACTTGTTTCCACCACAGAAACTTAGCTTGAACTGATAGTGTCGCGATGTTCTATGATTTTATGAAAAGAAATTGGGTGAAAATCGAACGTCGGGAGCTCGTGGAATGAGACCGAGTCGAAGGGACTAGGAATGAATGTTTTGTTCATTCATTCAATTGAAATCAAAATTCTTGATTTGTTTTTCTTATTTATATATATAAACCCTCAGCTGCTTATTAGCAGCTTATTTTTTTTATTTATTCATTCTCAAAATCTCTATTTTGACGTGTTTTGGCTTCCTACGCTTGTTTTCGATCCGATTTTCACCAAATTGAATCAAACTTTTGACAAAATAATTCTTCTTCATAAAATGTTTGTAACACTAGTTTTGGTTATGCCAAACATCCAAAAATCTAATTCTCTTGCCACACTTGACCAAACTTGCACCATTGGACTCAATCCCAATCTGGACCATCACTAATCGATACGAAACTTGAAGTAAAGTCTTATACCAACTTCGTTTTCACATTACATTACCATTAATCTGTACTTGCACGCAAACTGAGATGAAACCTTCACGTAATGGTTAAAACTTACTTAATTAGTTTTCAAGCAACTAATAATTTATTTTCACTTTTGCCCTTCAGACAAGCACTTGCTACCCCGAGTATTACCAAATGAGGATACACCTCAACACACCCTAACTTCGCGACAAAAAAACATGTATTACATCCACTAGGCATGCAACACGTAAAAATAATATGTAAATATATGATCACTGATCCGTAATACTTGGGTCCCACCTCGAATACTTAAATAGCAAATTAAATCTTAAAATACTTAATTAGCATCCTAATAATGTTTACAAAATTCGCAGATGTCACAGTCTTCCCAAATAAATAAAGATTTCATCCTTGAAATTTGAAATGGAAACTTACAGTTTACTGAACCAAAAGAGATATCAGATAAATGAATCTTCATAAATAACTTTTCTTACTCCTGCCCTTCAAACAAGCACCCGAGTATTACCAAATGAGGATACACCTCAACACACCCTAACTTCTTGATAAAATAATGTATATTATATCCACTAGGCATGCAACATGTAAAATTAATATGTAAACATATGATCTCCAGTTCGTAATATGTAGGTCCCACCTCGGATACTTAAAATATACATTAAATTAGAAAATACTTAATTAGCATCCTAATTAAGTTTACCAAATTCTCATATGTCACAATCTTCCCAAATAATTAAAAATTTCCTCTGGGAAACTTGAACTTACAGTTTACTGAACTAAAAAAGATATGAGAAAATGAATCTTCATAAATAACTCTTTTAATTTAAAAGTGTAAAAATCATTTCCAAGGTGAACAGTTAAGTGGACCCAATCACTTTCATTTTATTCAACAACTCAATGGTAGAGATCATAACCATTTCAACTTTTTATCTTCAATTCCTTGGTTTAATGAAAAGTTTCCTCTGTTACTTTGCCAATCCTGGCAATTTGTGAACTTCTGACAAGTTAACAATCAGATTTGTGGAATATCCAATAAACCTTGCTTTACTTCTCATCTCATACTTTGAATCTTATTCAAGAATCAATACTTAGCAAGATCTAGTCTATCTTGTTTTTCAATAAAAGCATTTTTATTCTTGACTGAATACAATTCCACAAAATATTGATAATTCTTTCCATACCCACTAAATTCTGGTACACATATCAATTTTTTTCTCATCACTAATCATCCTTATTAGAATTGTTGAATAACCAATTCATAGTCTATCATCAGTCTAAATATAAGCGTTGCAAATCATATTTGAGCATGATATTAGATACTAAGTAGAGCTGCGTATCTATCCGATCCATCATCATACCAGTATTTCTTAACAAAAACCTGGAATTACTCAAGTCATCCCATGACTATAGGTCTCTAATTACATTTGTCATCCTATGACAAGAGATCTCAAATTACAATCTGATCAAAAAATGAAACCTGATACATCGTGCAACTCTTACACATTCTCTAAATGTCTACTTGCAATATCATTTATATTGTGGACTAGAAAGCAACTATCAATTTCAACTCGTTAGCCAATTCAATTAAATTTTCTTTTGACTGCTTAGAAAATCAATGAGTTTTCTAACTTCGTCAAATCATTTTTTTTATGAGTTCACCAAGAACTTTATTCCATTCAATTTCTGAGACTTCCATAATCTCAAATCTTAATCACTTACTATTTACCAACTTCTTTCATGACCTGAATAGAGACAGTTATCCTTAACTTGAGTAGACATTTTTTAAATAGAGATATCAACATATTCGATGATTATACTCTCATAGTATAACTTTTAACTTTTATCTCATACAAGTTATAAATATGATATCTCTCTTTACCTCTACTCAATGCAGTGAAAGAAAACTCAATTTTTTCAACATATCAAGTCAGATATATTGTCCTCTATTCAATATTCTACAAATCACTAGGAATAATATTGACTAATTGAGCTATAAGTTGTACGTTTCATTTCATTTCATTTGTATTTTCACCGCCATTTTAGGTATCTAACATCAACTCCAACTTAAGATAACATAGTGCTTAAAACTTCACCACTGCTTAATCGAGCGATGTAGCACTAAAATAGAACCAAAGTACAAAATATTCACTAATATTAGTTGTAAATTACTTTGGTTCAAGAATTTCAACTTTTGGAGTTTCAATACCTAGTAAGATCCTTATGAAGATATATCGGGCTCCATCAAACATATAGTTTGACATCCTAATTAGATCGGGACTCATTGACCTGAAATTTCACTTTTTCATACGTATGTGAGAATTTCTTGACCATTTAGTTGCCTATACTTAAGCTTCCAATTGTCTCCAACAAGACTTCATAGACTCTTTTATTCTTACTATTATTCAAAGATAAGTGAATACGCTACACTACTCTTTTACGCTATGAATGAATAGTGATTATAAAATGGAGTTGCTCTTATTTTTTGTCATGCACAACTACTCTAGTGTCTGGCTTTGAATAAAGGAATCCGTTCATGTCACTTCCATTAGTCATAAGTCATCTCAACGTCTTATCTTATTTTATACAGAGAGTCAATTCCATTTTGTTTTTATCAATCTTAGCTATTCTCACATTGATCTCAATCTTAGTCCCTTTATAAACAAACCATGACTTTCGCTTAACAACCATGCCACTTATATTTCCTTAATCTTGACTTAGAAAGACAATCTATATCTCTTCTATTTTAGAAAACATTGCTAAGGATAATATGGTTTATTATGATTATTCAGTTAATGAATTGAAGTCTTCCTTAACTAAATTTTATTCGAAACAGAGAAATATTTCGACTCAAACAGATCTACTACTTGTTATTGCCTTATTTTATTTCCAATTGTCTCAAATTTCTTGACTTTTCTTTTTCTTAAAAAAAAATTCGGTACGCTTCAAAAGACTGAGCAAGATAACTTTATATCTTACTATTCATCAAATTCCCTATTTGATGAGTTAATCTGTTCGTTCTTGTTCATCTAAAGAGATAGAAGAATTTGAATTTCCAAACTATTGATCAACTTAACAACTATACAAACTCTTAAAGGATATTTTTTTGATCCTTTAATTCATATAAATGGAAATTCTTGCAATATAGGAGCTCATACTGATGTCTTATACAAATCATTTACTGATTCTTAATCAATACTTCTTTCTCTTCCTTAATTATTTTTTAAGTTGTAGTCATAAGCGTCATAACTTAATGTAGTTAGAAATGGTTATTGGGTACTTTCCCAACACCTTAACTTCTAACACGTTGATCTTATCACTACACTTTTCAATTTTTAAGTTAGAAATTTCACTAATCTTTGTTTCATAACAACACCTAATCTGGAGTTAACAAAGATTATTTCTAACTCATGTTTTACATTTGTCTTAACATTTCTTTATTTGACTCATAGAACTATTATACTCAACGTCACTTATAGATAAGTAACTTGAGTAAATAAACAATCAAAAATTTCAGTACTTTTTTTTAGAAGTCGTTTGATTGTTTTAAATAGTGGTTCTATTCCACATTTTTCTAGGTGTTTTATTTCGAAAAGGAAACAATACTTTGCTTTAAAGTATTTTATTTTAATAGAAATCAACTTAGACAACTTGACTAGTTCTATCACAATTCCATTGTGATTTTTTAGTCAAGTTCAGTTTGTCTAATCAATTTCTACTTTGAAAACCATGTGTCTTCATTTTCTTTTCATTTGAGACTTATTTTTTTAACATTTTCCTGAGCATTTTATAATTGTAATAGTTTGATACTTTCGATTTTCAAGAAATCCATATTCAGTACTTATGTACCTAAGTCATTTGGACTTTCTTTCCAACCAATTTCCCATTGGTTTTATAACTAATACTTTCAGCAGTTATATTAGTACCGAACTACTTACAACACCTTTGTGAATTCAGACTTCACAAGTCTATTTTCCATCCAATCTTGCTCATCTTCGTTTCATAAGTCTATTCACTTTTTTAATTATCTGTTTCTAATCTTGCTCGTCATATCTTACGAGTTAAGTATCGAACGGACAAGGAAATAACGTCCTATAGCATATCTAGCGATAATACATGCATATGACACTAACATAACATAATGATTCCAAAACCCCAGGCCATAATCACTTCCCAACTAATCGTGCTCAATCACCCTTCGATTTCCAACCAAATTTTATCCTCAATTGAGCCCACCCTGTGCTCTAATACCAAGTTTGTCAGCCCCCTCGTTATTAAGACGACTGACCGGCCTAGATTATCTTAATCCCCTGATAATCTAGTCAGCCTATCCATTCTTTTAAATTTAACCTTAATATAGATTTTCATTCAATCCTTAATAATGCTCCAAAATTAAATTTATATCCTCAATAAAACTCAATTCATGATTTGTTCAATTGGAACAAATTAGAAAATAATATGGATTATTCTCTGTATTTTTATAAAAAATTTGACAGAACCTCACCTAAATATGGCCTGCAGAAAAACTTCCACCAAATAGACTGCGGAATTGGGGAGAGGCTTAAAAAGACTCACAACTCCCCGCAGTTCACAATATATATAAAATTCAAATTTACAACTAACTTAGAGTCTCCGCAAGCTTAATTACAAATTTTACAATCTCATAATAGACCAAAATTGAAATGTAAACCTCTCAGTTTATCTTAAACTAACTTAGGAGACTCTCATAACCATTCAACAATATTTCACGCCTTACACTCACCCAAGAATCGCAAAACAATATATATAAACAATTTACAACAAGAGTTTAGTTTAACTTTTGAAAACAATTACCACAATCTTCGAGTCTTATCCATTCATCCCTTGTCTTCATATAAAATCAGACACCATCAAAAATAACTCAAAAATGTCAGATAAGTAAATTCCTACATTGATATGTACTCCTGTAATTGTTAGTCTGATACATTGAGACATGTAATTGTATTTCGAAACAAATGATAAGATATATGCGTCAACATGACATGTAATCCACTTTGTCGCCGACTCTTAACTATAATCAGACGTCTACTTCCAGAAATAGTACAGAGATAGTATTAGGAGATCATGAAATGCAAAGATAACTTATCGGCGTTAAACTCCGCTAGTTTCACTAGACGACATAGAGGCAGGATTGAAACCAAGTTTCAAGCAAACCAAACTCCGAAACAAGGTTATCCCCCTCACTCTCTATATGTATGCATCACCAAGAATGATAAAATGCTATGCAGACTATGATACAATTACAAGTACTTAAATATTCAATCAATAGTAAAGATCATAGAAAGGTTTACTTTCAACCAAACCGACTTTGAGCGTAGCTTTCAGGGTTCCCAAAGCGTCAAACCACCTTAAAAATGGATCCAATAGCTTTCTTGCATACCCAATTATAGTATGGGTCAAGCTTCAAGTGAAAAAAATCATAAAACCCAATGAAAAATGCGGCCAAAGTACGCTTGAGAACAGTTTTCAAAAATATTAATTTATATAATTGTTTCAACTACCTTTCAACTAGCCAATTTAAGGTAAGTTCTTAACCTTGAAAACCTTAATATTTGTCATGATGACCTAAAAGGAGCATGTAGTACTCATATCATTCTTTCCATAAACTCCAAGAACACTCAAATCGGATTACCGACGGAGACGTTATGAATTTTCCAATATGACTTGTCGACTAGGCAAACTTTATTTTATTTTGAACTGAAAACCTTCTCCAAATCAATATTTTTGCAATTAAATCTTCAAAACTCAACAAGAAATACCACAAAACCACTCGATTCCAACATCAAGATATTCCCACAACTCGTGGAGTCAAATTGGATCAAAACCAATAATCAATTCATTCAAAACCCATTATAAATCAATATCAACTCTAAAAACATCTCCAAAATAGTTATCAACTAAGTCACATTAGTTCAATTCATCAAAACCCTAACCCACGTCAGTGGGATTTATTCCAAATCACTACACATCAACCCTATACAACAATTCACAACTATCCCTACCAATTTTTATCGAACCCCATAAGAGAAATTGAAAAATTGCGAGAATTCAAATTGAATTGAGAAAATGCCCTAAATTGACAATTTATCAAATTGCGGGCTGAATACCTTATTTCCACCGCAGAAAATTAGCTTGAACAGATCGTCTCGCGATGCTCTACGATTTTGTGGAAAGAAGCCGAGCGAAAATCCAACGTCATTGCTCGTAGAGCTAGAGACCGAGTTGAGGGGATTAGAAATGAACATTATGTTCATTCGTTCAATTGAAACTAAATGTTTTGATTTGTTTTTTTTATTTTTATATATAAACCCTCAGCTGCTTGTCTGTAGCTTAATTTTTTTATTTATTAATTCACAAAATCTATGTTTTGATGTGTTTAGGCTTTCGATGCTCATTTTCGATCTGATTTTCACCCAAGTGAACCAAACTCTTCACAAAATAGTCTATCTTCATAAAATGCCTGTAACACTAATTTTAGTCATGCCAAACATCCAAAAATCTAAACTTTATTTGCGACATACTAAAATTATTTTGGAATAATTATCTTGCAACACTTTGCCAAACTTGCACCAATTTGGACTCAATCTCAATCTTGACCATCACCAATCGATGCGAAACTCGAGAAAAGTTTTGTACCAACTTCATTTTCAGACTACATTACCATCAATTCCTACTTGCATGTAAGTCGAGATAAAATCTTCACTTGATGATTAACAGTTGGTCAATTATTTTTCGAGCAACTAATAATTTATTTTCACTCATGCCCTTCAAACAAGCACTTGCTACCCCGAGTATTACCAAATGAGGATACACCTCAACACACCCTAACTCTTGAAAAAATAATGTATATTATATCCACTAGGCATGCAACATGTAAAAATAATATGTAAACATATGATCTCCAGTCCGTAATATGTAGGTCCCACCTCGGATACTTAAATCACAAATTAAATCCGAAAATACTTAATTAGAATCCTAATCAAGTTTACCAAATTCTCAGATGTCATAATCTTCCCAAATAATTAAAAATTTTCTCTTCCAAACTTGAACTTACAGTTTCCTAACCCAAAAGAGATATGAGAAAATGAATCTTCATAAATAACTCTTTTAATTTGAAAGCGTAAAAATCATTTCCAAGGTGAACTGTTAAAAGGACCCAATCACTTTCGTTTTATTCAACAACTCGGTGGTAGAGAGCATAACCATTTCAACTTTTTATTTTCAATTCCTTGGTTTAATGAAAAGTTTCCTTTGTTACTTTGCCAATCCTGGCAATTTGTGAACTAACGACGAGTTAACAATCAGCTTTGTGGAATATCCAATAAACCTTGCTTTACTTCTCATCTTATACCTTGAGTCATATTCAAGAATCAATACTTCGCAAGACCTAGCCTATCTTGCTCTTCAATAAAATCATTTTTATTCTTAACTGAATACAATTCTACAAACTATTAATAATTCTTTCATTATCCACTAAACTCTGGTACACATCTCAATTTTTTTCTCGTCACTAATCATCGTTTTTAGAATTGCCAATCGACAAATTCTTAAACTATCATCAGTCTAAATATAAGGGAGCACAACATTAGATACTAAGTAGAGTTGCGCGTCTATCTGATCCATCATCATTCCAGCATTTCTTAACAAAAATCTGAAATTACACAAGTCATCCCATAACTATAGATCTCTAATTACATCTATCAACCCATGACAAGATATCTCAAATTACAATCCAATCAGAAAATAAAACCTGACACATCGTGAACTCTCACTCATTTTCTAAATGTCTAATTGCAATATTATTTATATTGTGGACTAGAAAGCAACTACCAATTTCAACTCGTCGGCCAATTCAATTAACTTTTCTTTTGGCTGGTTAGAAAATCAATGAATTTTCTAACTTCTTCAAATCATTTTTTTATGAATTCACCAAGAACCTCATTCCATTCAATTATTGAGATCTCATATAATTTCATGTCTTAATCACTTACTATTTATCAACTTCTCTCATGACCTGAATAGAGACAGTTATCCTTAACTTGAGTAAACATATGTTTTTAAACAGAGATATCAATATATTAAATGATTATATGCTTATAGCATGACTTTCAACTTGTATCTCATACTAGTTATAAATATGATCTCTCTTTGCCTCTACTCAATATAATGGAAGAATACTCAATTCTTTCGACATAACAAGTCAGATATAATGTCCTCTCTTCAATATTATACAAATCACTAGGAATAATATTGACTAACTAGCTATAAGTTGTACGTTTAATTTCATTTCATTTGTATTTTCACTGCCATTTCAGGTATCTTATTTCAACTCCAACTTAAGATAACATAGTGGTTAAAACTTCACCACTGCCTAATTAGGTGGTGTAGCACTAAAATAGAACCATTGTACAACATATTCACTGATATTAGTTGTAAATTACTTTGGTTCAAACCTTTCAACTTTTAGAGTTTCAATAACCAGTAAGATCCTTATGAAGATATATTGTGTTTCATCAAACTTATAGTTTGACATCCTAATTGTATCGGGACTCGTTGACCTAAAATTCCACTTTTTCGTGTGTATGTGAGAATTGTTTGACCATTTAGTTATCCATGCTTAAGCTTCCAATTGACTCCAACAAAACTTCATAGACTCTTTTGTTCAGATTGTCCCTAATTTATTCAATTATTCAAAGATAAGTGAATGTGTTACTTTACTCTTCTATGCTATGAATGAATCATGATTATAAATTGGAGTTACTCAGACTTTGGGTCATGCATAACTACTCCAGTGTCTGGCCTTGACTAAAGGAATCTATTCGTGTCACTTCCATCAGTCATAAGTCATCTCAACGTCTCATTTTAGTTATGCACAGAGTCTATTCCATTTAGTTTTTGTCAATCTTAGCTATTCTCACATTGATCTCAATCTCAGTCACTCAACAACCATGCCACTTATAGTTCCTTAATCTTGACTTAGAAAGACGATTTATATCTCTTCTCTTTTCGAAAACTTAACTAAGGATAATACAGCTTATTATGATTATTCAGTTAATGAATTGAAGTCTTCTTTAGCTAGCATTTATTCAAAATAGAGAAATTTTACGACTTAAACAGTTCTACTATTTGTTATTTCCTTGTTTTGTTTCCATTTGTCTCAGATTTCCTGACTTTTCTTTTTCTTAAAAAGAAATTCGGCACTCTTCAATTGACTATGTAAGATTACTTTGTATCTTACTATTCATCAAATTCACTATTTGATGAATTAATTTGTCTGTTGTTCTTCATCTGAAGAGATTGAAAATTTTGAATTTCCAAACTATTCATCAACTTAACAACTAATCAAACTCTTAAAGGATATTGTTTCGATCCTTTAAATCATATAAATGGAAGTTCTTGCATCATAGGAGCTTATACTAACGTCCTATACAAATCACTTACTAAAAAACTTCTCCAAATCAATAATTTTGCAATTAAATCTTCAAAACTCTACAACAAACAACACGAAATCACTCGATTCCAACATCAAAATATTCCCACAGCTCGTGGAGTCATATTGGATCAAAACCAATAATCCATTCATCCAAAAACCCAATTTAAATCAATATCAACTCTAAAAACATCTCTAAAATAGTTATCAACTAAATCACATTAGTTCAATTCATCAAAACCCTAACCCACATCAGTGGGATTTATTCCAAATCATTGCACATCACCCCAATACATCAATTCACAACTATCCCTACTAATTTTTATCAAAACCTTGCAAGAGAAACTGAAAAATCACGAGAATTCTAATTGAATTGAGAAAAATGCCCTGAATTGATAATTTACCAAATTGCAAATAGAATACGTCGTTTCCACCATAGAAACTTAGCTCAAATTAATTATCTTGTAATACTCAATGTTTTTATGGAAAGAAACTAACTGAAAATCGAATGTCGGGAGCTCGTGGAATGAGAGACCGATTAGAAGGGGTTAAGAACGAACGTTCTATTCATCCATTCAACTAAAATTAAATGTTTTGATTTGTTTTTTATTCTTATATATAAACGCTCAACTACTTGACAGCATCTTAATTTCTTTTTATTAATTATTTCCCAAAATCTCTATTTTGAAGTGTTTTGGCTTTCGGTGCTCTTTTTTATCCCTTTTTTACCAAATTAAACCAAACTCTTAACAAAATTGTATATCTTCTTAAAATGTCCATAACACTAGTTTTAGTCAAGTCAAACATCCAAAAATCTAAACTTTATCTAGGACGTACTAAAATTTTTTTGGACCAATTCTCTTGCCACACTTGGCCAAACTTGTATCAATTTGGACTCAATCTCAATCTCGACCATTGCCAATCGACACAAAACTCAAGGCGAAGTCTTGTACCAACTTTGTTCTCACATTATACTACCATAAATCCCGACTTGCATGCAAACCAAGACGAGATCTTTACATGATGACTAACAGTTGGTTAATTAGTTTTCGAGCAATTAATAATTTATTTTTACTCTTACCCTTTAGACAAGAACTTGCTAGCCCGAGTATTACCAAATGAGAACACACCTTAACACACCCTAACTTCACGTAAAAATAATATGTAAACATATGATCTTCGGTTCGTAATACGTAGGTCCCACCTCGGATACTTAAATCGCAATTTAAATTCAAGAATAATTAATTAGCATCCTAATCAAGTTTACGAGATTCTCGGATGTCACAGAAGAAGTATGCAGACACGTATCGCAGCGATCTCACGTATGATAATGGAGCCTTTGTATATCTAAAGGTTTCTCATTTGAAGGGTCTTCACATATTTAGTCTTAAAGAAAAGTTAGCACCGATATTTATCGGGCCTTTTAAGATTAGAAAGTAGATCAGAAAGATTGCGTATAAGCTTGAGTTACCTCTACGAATTTTGAGTATTCATCCAGTTTTCATATTTCTATGCTTCGACTAGCTAAGTCGAGAATAGGCGTACGACCAACAGTTGACTTGAGCCAAATAGATTTGAGCGAGGATGTATTTTACGAGGAGCAGCCAATATAGATCAGAGACTGAATGGTATAGCACTTGAGAGGCAAGTCTATTCTGAATGTGTTAGTTAAGTGGTAGTTCCATGGAGACTTAGAGTTCACTTGGGAGCTGGAAGACTCTACGCGAGATAGATTTTTGTACCTTTTCGAATCAAGTATAACTTTAACCTAAGTTCGATTTCGAGGATGGGATTTTCATTAGTTAGGAAGAATTGCTACGGCCCAAATTTCTAATCTGAGTTTAATTTCTTAATTTCGATCAATGAACCGTGATATGGGACCCGCATTAAGATACGTGCAATGACCGAGGCAAGAGGGCCGAGGTATATGTTATATTTGTTATGGTGTATGCCTAGTGTATTGTATATACGTAGACTACTAAGTCACTCCTACTTATGTATAGGTGTCAATATGTGAGTGGAGATGCGCCCCGAGATGTGTATCGACATGGGACGTAGTAGAAACTGATGTGGTAAGTTTATTTAGGCTTAATGTAGCTTTAATAGTGAATTTGATGTGGCTAAGGTTGGTTTTAGATTAAATGTACCTAATTTAGCATTTTAAAACAATAGTCATGTGATGATTCTCGAGATAAGTATTGGCACATCTAGAAACCAATCGAGTTACATATTAATGTTAGTTAGCATGAGATAGTGGAGAGTGAGTGAGAAAGGTGTCAATGTGTATGCCTTTAGAATAGTCTCGAGATACATGTATGCAACAAGATCAATGGCTATTAATTGATCTTAACCTTTACATATATAAAGCTTAAGATCAACCCATGCAAATCAAACCCATTTCATTTGTAAAACTTGTTGAAGTAGAGAAGGTGTTAGAGAAGAATAAATCGGCAAGTTCGGAAGGAAAATTTAGTGAAATCGGTAAAGGTGTTGATCAAACTAGGTGTACAACAACTAGGTAATTCACTTACACTAGTTTATTTAGCTTAATTTGATGAATTCATGAATTTGATGATATGTATGGTTGTTTTTATGTTGTCGTCGATGTCTTGGGGCTCAGGAGGAGTGTATGGGAGTTCCTAAGGCATTAATGTAGCTTATGTGTGGAGAAAAATCAGAATTTTAATTGTAGAATTCTTGGGTTTCCTGCGCATAGCGCGCTAAGTAGGTCAGCAAGCACGTTAACTTCGGATAGTGCGCTAGAGAAATTTGGTAGTATGCTAATTAAGTTACCCAGCGCACTAAGTGCTACGACAGCATAAAAATTTGTAATTTCTTAGGCATCATGTTATATGATATCAGGTCACGCTAATTTGTTGAAGACTTTTGCTGAATAAGCTTTTAAGTTTGTAAACTTTTAATTAACTCTAATTTATGAATTGACATAAGATAGAAAATACTCGTATTTGATAAGTAATAAAGTTTTGGGAAGGCTAACTAATTCCTTGTTAAATCCTACTTGGTGAGATTGGGGCTTAATAACGAAATTAGGCTGGGCGGTGCCTTAGTTTGAGAAGGGGTCGTCACAAAACCATTTCCCGATCATTTGTTATATTCTTTCTTGGGAGAAGAATCTAAATTTCCTATGATTATTTCAGCATTATTGACTGAGTTAGAGGAAGAATAGTTGTTTCGAGTCTGACGAGAGCACAAATTGACTTGGGGTTGGACAATCAAAGATATTAAAGGAATTAGCCTATCAATATGTAGCACAAAGCTTTGATGGAAGAAGATCATAAGCAATCAGTGAAGCATCAACGACGCTTGAACCTGGTGATGAAAGAAGTGTTGAAGAAGAAAATCTTGAAGTGGCTTAATACGAGAATCATATATGCAATCTCTGATAAGTTATAGGTATCTTTAATGCACGTTGTCCCTAAAAAGGGAGGAATGACCATGGTATAGAATGACGAAGGAAAGACGTTGCAGATAAGAACCGTAACGTGGTGGCGTATTTGTATTGACTACCAAAAGTTGAATAAGGCGACACGAAAATATCATTTTCCTTTGCGATTTATTGATCAGATGCTTGATAGATTGATGTTTGACTACTACTTCCTTGATGAGTAATCGAGCTATAATCAAATTGCTATATCACCTAAAGATCAAGAGAAAACCACTTTCACATGTCATTAAGGTATTTTTGCATTTCGACAAATGTCATTCAGTCTTTGTAACGCACTAGCTACATTTCAACAGTGTATGATGGCGATCTTTTCGGACATGGTGGAAGATATAATGGAAATCCTCATAGATGATTTCTCTATCTTTGGGTCCTCATTTGACTTTTGTATGCAAAATATATCCTTTGTTTTAAAAAGGTGTCAAGATACCAATTTGGTCTTGAATTGGGAGAAATGTCACTTCATGTTCGAGAGGGCATTGTTTTAGGCAATCAGGTGTCTTCAAATGGTTTGGAGGTTGATCGAGCAAAAATATAGCTACAATTGAGAAGCTCCCGATGCCAAGAAATGTCAAGGATATTAGGAGTTACTTAGGTCATGTTGATGTGTGTGTCGTAAATATAATAGCTTTCTTGTGGCAATAGTGCAATCAGCTAACGTTGATCGTGGATATCATCCTTAGGGAAAGATTTTTGCATTAGTTTTTAATTACCTATTTAAGTTGAATTATTACCGAGGAATTCACTTCTTAATTGGTTTTATATCTAACTAACTAATCTAACAAATCAATTTAAACTTTACTTAAACTCTTATATTAATGATATCTTAGTTCACAAGTTCACCTACGTAATCTAATACTATGCTTTGTCTTTATTTTTTTACATCTTCATATGGTGTATGCAATGCCTAATTAGAATAGATAAATTTCCTTCAAATCTACTTCAACCCACTTTCGTGACGAAAAAGATTCTAATGTGCAAACTAGAACTCCACCTATCGGTGTGAATAACGTAAGTTCCACGTTGATTTAAGTCCCAAGTCATTGGTTTCATAACCAAATAAGTTTATTATACACGCCTCCTAAATCAACAACTATCGCTTGATGTTGTGTATTTTACGTTTGTACCATTCATGTCTGGATTAAAAGCTTTAATGGTCATGATAACTTCTAAAGCCTAAGTTTATTAAACAAGTAATCAAGATGTCTAAAGAATTACATTCAGAATCAATACAAATTCTAACCATTATACTTTTTATTATCACTTCTTACTCCTATTAAAAGCATAGCATTTATACCACAGGATCCATTAATCCCTAAGATAAATAGAATACTCACACATCATTGAAACATGCGTATCACAATTCATTACGGAAATCATAGCAAATCATAGATGAATATAAATATTACCTTGAATTAATCAACAAAACCATTCTTAAGTTGCAAACATGAAGTCTTCAATGTTTTCTTCACACAAACTCCTTAATACTTAAACTCAAAGTAAAACATACGTTAAATTATTCTAACGGTAGCTAGTAGTCGGTAATTTGTGTGTTTACCACGTCCTAATACATATTTATACTGGCTAATAACAATTAAAAACCTTACTTTTCAATTTAACTTCAATTAAAACTCTTCTTTCTATTTCTTGTGTGTCTGGTGTTGTCACTTGCTGCCCCAGAGTTGTGCCCTTTAGCCCGCTACATCATCACTATACCAACACTACATATATGTTTCTCACTCCCTGGTGTCTTGGCACTATCACCTTCATACCGACGATGTCCCCAATACTAACGCCACCACTGTGTCAGACTTCCAGATTTGGTTTTCTTCACTTTTTTTCTCCCATGTATGCCTTTCCTTCCCATGTTGTGGCTTATATGCCCATAGCGTCAACACCTATAGTAACGACACCAAATGTGTTTTGTGAGTTTTTACTCTATTTCTTCCTGTTTTCTTCAATTTCTTCGTTTACACCTTAATTCCCTGAAAAATGCAAAAAATACCATTATTTAGAACTCATTTGAGAATATTTATACTAAATATACGACTAAACTAACCCTATATATATATATATGTATAAATAATCACTTATCACATATCGAGTTCTATCATAACTTTATTCGGGATTTTTAAAAACATGAAACCTTCATGTGGCATGCTTGAGAAAGATGTTCCTGTTGATATGAATGATGATTGTTTGATTGTATTTACACATTGAAAACAGTATTGGTTTTGGCACCTATTGAGGTTATCTTCGATTGGAAGTATGATTTGAGATCATGTATGATGCGAGTGATTATGTTATGGGAGGAGTGTTAGGTCTGCAAAAATAGAAAGTCTTTCAAGCTATTAACTATGAAAGCAAAATGTTGAATCTTGCTCAACAAAAATACACCACCACGGAGAAGGAGTTGTTGGCAGTTGTGTTTGCCTATGACAAATTGACACGTTTATCACTCATCGCTCAATGAAAGAAGTTTTTGAGTGATGTAAAGCATTATTTATGGGGATGATCCCTACTTATTTCGGCAGTGCAATAATGGGTTCATTGGACGATATGTTTCTGAAGATGAATTTATGGGAATCTTAGAAGGTTGTCACTCTTCTTCATTTGATGGTCATTTTTGTGTGTAAAAGACAGCGATGAAGGTGCTCTAATGTGATTTTTATTAGGTGAGTCTTTTCAAGGACACTTATATTTATGTCAAGACTTGCAAAGAGTGTCAAAGGACCGATAATATTTCGAGAAGACAAGAATTTCCTCTAACCACTTTTCAAGAAGTGGAGTTGTTTGATGTGCAAGGAATTCACTTTATGGGTCCTTTTTTATGTCTCATGGGAAACAATACATTTAAGTAGCCATTAATTATTTTTCAAAATGGGTTGAAGTTGTGGCTACTGCAAAAAATGATGCGAGGGTGGTTATCAAATTCTTAAAAAAGAACATCTTTTGTCGGTTTGGGACGCCTCGAGCCTTAGTGTGTGAAGAAGGGTCACATTTTTGTAATAGAACATTGGAGACGGTACTTCAAAAGTATGATGTGCGACACAAGACTTATTTGGCCTATTATCCTCAAACCAATGGCCAAGGCAAAGTAAGTAATCACGAGGTGAAACGAATCTCGAGAATATATCAACTCTTGTCGAAAAGATTAGGCATTACATCTTGATGAGGCATTGCAGGCCTATAAGATAGCATTCAAAACACCAATTGAAACTTCTCCGTATAAGCTGGTGTATGGGATCATTAGTCACTTATGGTTGATATGGAGCACAAACCATATTGGGCACTCAAAAGGTTGAATCAAGACATTAAAGCCACCGGTGATGCACGATTACTAAAGTTGATGGAGCGAGACATGTTCTGACTTTATTCATATGAGAATGCCAAGTTATATAAAGAATGAACAAATAGGTGGCATGAACAATTGATTGAACACAGATATTTTGAACCGGAACAATTAGTTTTGCTCTACAATTCGCGATTGAGGCTCTTTCCGGGTAAGTTGAAGTCAATGTAGTATAGACCATACACAATTGTACAAACATGGCCTTTCGGTGCGATGGAGCTTTGGGGAGATTATGGAAAAACACTCAAGGTTAACGCTCAGAGAGTAAAGGCATATTATGGTTTAAAAGTGCGGCAATGTGAGTTTGCAGTTTTCAGCGCTTGACGGTCCCTTGATAGGCGTCGAGCTAAGGACAAAAAATTTAGCGCTATTAGGAAGCACCCTAGGGTTGTTTTGTCTAACATTATATTGCGTTTTATTGAATAAATGACTGGATTTAATTTCAAGACTAACTAGTCTTATCTTAATGATTTTAGGTTGATCTCCATTTGTCAGGTAATTTTCATCAAAGTGGACGATTTCACAGCAAGCGATCAAGGACAAGAGTTTGGCGGTTCAGCTTGCATTTTGAATAAACTCACTCAAGTTTAATTTGTCTTTTAAATATCTGATATGTAATCTAAACATTGTTAGAAGGGCGTGTAAGTTGGTCCGAGACGGGAGCGCTGAACTTGGTGCCTCAACATCAGACTTAGTGCCCCAAAATAAAAACGTTCTAGATTAGGGCATTGACCCTGTCGCTTAAGTGCCAAGCTCAGTGCAAGAATCTAGAACGTACTAGATTAGGGCACCTCAATGCCTCAAACCAAAAAAAATGGTTCAAAACCTGTAGTGGTGTTGAGGTGTGCTAAGCCGCCCACACCACACCTCAGCGCCAGAAGGTAGAACTTGAGCACTAGCTGAACCCTAACCCCTCCCCACTACTCTAAGTCTCCTCTCCCACCCTCTAATCCACCAAAATAAACATCAAATCAAGTAGGAGGGCCCTAGATCTGATCTCTTTCTTCGCTTTAGAGTCAAATTCGTGGGTTTTTCCTTTCTCAACAAAGGTTTTTGAGTTGTGCCCTACATTTCTCTCAATGTATATTTCTCACTCCAATGGATTTCCATGTTTGGCCTTGTGCTAAGAATACTTGATGTTGGTGTTTATTAGTCCTTATTTTGATGTTGATGTTGAATTAGTGCACTAATTGGAAATGTAGAGATTTTGTGTTTAAAATACCTACCATGTGTTTGACTAAATGTCATAATGACTACATGTTTTGCCCTCTTTTGTATGTCCATCATAGCAAGTCTCTGATTATGTGTTAGAGATCAAAATGCATTAAAGTTATCTTGCTTATTTGTGATACAATGCCTCATTGAATTGTTTATTTTCTTATAAAATACTAATACATTGTATTGCTTGTCCATTGTGTTCAAATTGGGAATATCAATGTTTTTAGTTAGTAATGCTTCCATGAAAAGTAGTTTTTTGTTGTAATTTTGCATGGTTGCACTTGAACTAAAGTTTAGGGGAACGTTTTATATAACTTGATAGATCAAGTAACTTAGTACAAGAGACCATTTGAATGTTTTTTATCTACTATTTTGCCTATATTTCTTCATTATTCATGACTTTCACCTAAGTTCCATTGTTTGAATGACTCTTGTTGCCTTTTTCATGAGTTTTGCTGGATAATCTTTCTGTTTAAGGATCGAATTACTTTTCTTCTTAGGATGAGTACGCCACGCTCCACTCTGTTTAAATTGCCCATGATTCAATCTTCTCAATCCAAAAGATAGATAGTTTAATCTGAATCTTCTTCATCACAAGAGATTGAAAATAATAGTTGGGAAGAAGAGGTATATAACTAGTACTTTAATTACGAGGCTAAAGAATGATACAAGCAATACAACACCTTGAAAATCAAGCCAGAGCGAGTGTTTAATGTCTCTACCTAGTACAAAACTCGTATCTTGGATATCGTGGCCACTAATAGATGGAAAAATGCAACTATTAGGTGAGATGGAGATAATGAAGTGGCATCCACGGAGCTTACATGTGAATTTTACGCCAATGGATACCACAACTGCAAAGGAAAGAAAGTATAGGTGAGATGAGTGAAAGTCTTGATTGATGGTCCTTTGTGAACAAGGCTATAGGTGAGATGAGTGAAAGTCTTGATTGATGGTCCTTTTGTGAACAAGGCTCTAGGGATATCTAGTGATATTGCAAAATCTTACTTTCCGCAACATCCGAGGAATTACACAAACAATAGATTGCTCAAATAGTTTGTCCCAATGAGAGCTATGTAAAAACAAAGTAAGGATGGCATACATGATCAAACAATTATTAATGGAAGATTTGAGGTGTGCACACTGAGGTTGGCTCCACTTTATATGCTCCACCTTAATGCCATCGGGAAATACTAGTGTGAAAACTCATGAGGATCTTCCATATAGGTGCATATTTTGGCACGTGACCAGGTGGATTTGTGTGAAGTCATTTCAAGATCGTTGTTAAGTTTTCTCCAAGGACCTCCACCAAAAGTTCTATATCACCTATGGATCATTACTCTCTTGGCATGCGAGTTAAATTCCCTTTTGAGTCTTACGAGTACACATTAAAGTTGGGCATTATTTCAGATGCCATACTCCGGCTATAAGGTTCGCCTCCAGGGTATGTTAATTATGATGATGATCAGTCAGGGCAGCAGGAAGAAGCACAACCACCAGCACAGAAACGAGTGCACCAACATGGACCTACTCAAGCTACAGGGTGAGAGGCACATCAAGGTGATACCATGGCAACACATGGTGATGATGACCCAAACCCACTGGCTATGATTATGCATCACCAACATCACCAGCCATACCCTTCGAATAATAGATATTTCCAGCCTTTAGAGGACATGCAACGAGAATAGCAAGCAATAAAACAACAGCTGGATAACATGGAGCAATTGCAACATGCACAATTATGGAGCAATTAGCATACTGGCATGCTGCTACGTTGCGTCACGAGGGATGGCATGATATACGAGACACATATTTTGCTATCGTGATTATTGTAGCTACCCTTTCCTTGATTCGGCTTGTTACTGTGATGATGCTAACGAGCATCATGTGAAGGACAATTTCCCTTCTCTTACTGAAGACTAATCTCTTTTCATATCTATCTGGGCATTAAACTATTCTACTCCAGAGAGTTTCAATTTATATACTCTATATCATCCTTGCTTCTTTTTTTTTGTTCATACTATCTTGATTGCTTTATACTTGCGATTTGATTCAGTATTGGTTATTGGCCTCCTACATGTTTTTGGCCTATTTTGATATTATAGTCATTGAGGAAACTGAGCAGAATAAGTTTGGGAGATTAAATTTCATCTTTTGATAGATATTTTAGGAATGATTCATCATTGGGTATTATGTGCATGAAATACAAAATAATGTTATTCCATTGATTCTCGTCTTATGCGGTTGACAATCTAGGATATAAGTTTTATCAAACCAATGAGATGAAATACTTAGGGAATAGTAGGCATATGTGCTTAAATGTTTAGCTTGGCTAGATTGAGGATTCTCTAGAGAAGTCTGGTTTAAGGAAGGACCTTTCCCAATATAAAAAAGGGATAAACTAAAAGTAGGCCGGCTTTAATGAGGATTTGAGGATTCTAGAACTTGTTCTAGATCCATTCGAGGCGATAAGTTCTAGACTTAAAGGATTAAGGAAAGGATTTAGGCCTTGTTTGAATGTTTTACCTAATATCTTATGAATCCTTCCCAAACTTGAGATCGCTAGTCACCCGTTGAGCCTTACTGATCATGAATCCATGGCACCAAACATTGTCCCAGGCCAAAAAGCCTTCAACCACCTAAAGTTAGAGAGATGAGCAACTCTTATCCATGATGAAAAGAGCTTGTAAAGTTTAAGTGAAAAACAAAATCAACTCGAAAAAGGGGAATGTCAAAAGAAAATGAATGAATCCACCAAATAAAGTTTGAAGAAAAACGAATATGGACTGATATGATGAAAAAGAAGAGTTATGAGTAAAACTCCAAAGTGAGTGCAAAAGTTTGAATTTTTGTGAGTTTTATCTTGTAAATGCTTTATGTTTGTAAGGAAAGGGTTTATGAAATTTATCTAACTTTGTCTGAGCTTAAATATCCACTTTTTGATAAGCCATGGCCTCATTACAACCTATTAAAGACCTAAAGATTCTTGGCCTCTTAACTTTGATGATAAAGGAGAGTGGATCGAAAAATGAGCTTATGGAGTCTCTTGGAGTTTGATGCTTTAAATGAAGAATCATTGAGGTTTCAAATCTTTTTGTGGATCTCTCTAATAGTTGAGGCTAAACTCTTACATTTGCATTTGGGTCGTCAAAAGTGGATACTTGTGAAGGTTGGGTTGAAAGGCAGGGTTTGTGGGTAATTAAAATGGCTTGAGTTGAGTCAATATCTGGTTTAAATTTGATATTGGAAGACGCCACTAAGATTGAGAGATAAGGATAATTGAATATGGGAACAAGTTGTGTTTTAATATACTTGGTGTTTTTGAAATGTGGATTGATTCTATTCATGCTTAGATTGTTACTTCAAATAAATTGCATTTCTTTTGTACATATTTATTTCCTACGGACTAGGAAAATCTCAAGTTTGGGTTATGATGAGTAGCATGATTTTAGGTGTTTTTTTTAGTAATACTCACTCAACACATTAGGAAATAAATGATGAGTTTATACTTATTTGGTGCATTTTGTGTGTATTAGGTCTAAAGGCAATAAAATGGGATAGCAAGTCAAATGAAAAGACTAAGGAGCGAAGTGGGGAGTCGAAGTGCAAAGAAGGAGCGAAAAATTCAAGTTTCAGCCTCTGGCACTAACACTAACGCCTCAGCTCCTCACCTGGTGCCCCAATGCCCTACCCACCACCTCTGCGACATAATCCAGTAGCTCACCACACTTGGAACTTACCCTGGCGCCCCAACACCACACCTAGTGCCATAATGCCACATTCCAGGAGCTTACCCCACTTGGCACTGACCCTAGTGCCCTGCGTGGTGCCCGAGCGCCCCACCTGATGCCCAACGACCAGTTGCACACATTATCTTCAAGTCCTAGCGCTGACCCTGATGCCTCAGCGCCCACCTCGGCGTCGTCGTCAATTAGATCACTTTTTGGATGTTTTTTAAGGTTTTAAGCCCACTTTTCGGACAAAAATACCCTTGGACAATATATAGTAGTGTAATATGTAGAATTATCAACTTTTACTTTTAGAGAACTTGAAAAAAGACTTGTGGAGGCTTGGAGATTGGGTTCTTGAGTCTTGGATTTCTTCTCAACTCCATGTTTGAACTCATGACTTCTTGCACTTTCATAATAAATTACTCATGATTTCTTGCACTTTCATAATGAATTATGTTGTATTGAACCCATTTATATGGTAATCCCTTTTGTTCTAAGTGTCTTTAGGCCCCAAGTTGGATTCCATTTGATTTCAATGTGAATGTGTTGGTTCTTTCAATTCAATGTGTTGATTTGTGTATTCTTGTGTATTTTGCTATACTTACCTTGATCAAGTGGGTGTAGAACTTAGGGTTTGAAAGCCACCATGATCGTTGAGGTTTTTAGACCCATATTTGGGGAAACATAACCTAAGATTATTTAGCTCATCGACCGATGGTCATTGACTAAGAAGCAATTGAATTTGGTGCTTAATGTGGTTTCTCAATTACACTATTCATGTCGACCAACGGAGTCAGAGTCAAGTGATAGATACTCCATTACCAAGACCTCATGATGGAATGTGTTTTAGGAAATTAACCTATCATCATATGAATTTGGAGGCTTTCTAATTACATTGGACACGAAGGATACAACTTGGATGACTTAGATTCCCGATGGCATTCTCTCAATAACTTAAGACCACATTTAATTACTTGCATTTAGATAGATAAAGTAATTTAGTTTTCAATTTCCTTTACAAAACTCGAAATCTGGTACCTGACTTACTATCTTGATTAGATTACAAATTAACACTAAACTATCCTTGTGGGTTCGATAAACTCGGTACCAACACTAGTTGGTGCCACTATTACTTCTGCATTGTCATACACTTGCGGCTCATGCCAATTGCACATCGGAGGCTACATAAGCTACCACGGATTCATGATAGCATACATGCCATCTTATCAGGGCATATACTTAGAGGAAATGTGGCGACCCCAAACTCTGAGGCCACTATGAGATCCACCACATTGCAACATACATCAACAAGCATCACCACGTAACAGCCTACGCATCTACAACGCCCCGCGACCTAACTAATTGCTTTACATCAAACTATAACTTAGCTAATCAATCTTCATATAATTATTAGTGATTTAAATTAGTCTATTAATTAGTTTATTAAGTATTAATTAAATTTTTATAGCAAAAGTCTTTAATTCAAAAAATTATGCAATATTTAGCAATCCAAAGTAGTGGAAAACCCGGCAAAAAGATACCATGTGTATATAAAAGATGAAATAACTACATCAAAAGATCCATATACATGTATTCAGTGTTCTACAGTCTCCAAAACCCAACGAGGAGTAAATACATACATATTGTAATCAAACACGAGTTGGCATCACTGTCTAAGAGGTAGTCACCCAATACTTTCTTGCACTTGCCCTTACTCATTGAGGGATTTGCACTCAGTCACCCAACATATACAGTGACGATTCTAGTGATTAAGATCCTAAAAAAAACCCACATAATATTCATGAAATAAAATTGACAAACTACGAGATATGCGAATATAACACCTGGCAACATTGAGTCATATTCCCATGAATGTAGGCGGCATACAACAAGCAAAAAAGCAGCATCTAATGTAACAACAAATAAATAAACAACCGAATAATCCAAGAAAACTTTGACTTAAACCAGTCGGTAATCGATAAAATAGGAATAGAACCACGTATATACTTACAAGCTTACGGTGATTAAACCCCAACTACGGTTAATAGATGGACCCCTCTAGACGCTATTTCAAGTCAAGGGAACATCTTATATCCGTCCTAACGATTGCAGTCACACATGTAATCCGATGTCGATAAAGCAAAATCATGAATTCTATAAGGCATTCCAATGGATTTACACGCCTCAAATACGTCAAATTTTTGCCTGCGAAGCCCTTAATTCGACCCTGAAAGTGTACTTGAAACCGGCTACAATTCCATAGGTCCCCAGTATCAAATTAATCCAAATAATTTGGGCTTAGGTCAGGTAAAATGGGTTTAAGAACCTTAACCTAAAATAACCACTTAAGACTAAACAACATTCAGATTTAAGTCTTGTATTGCAACACGGTTTTAAGCATGAGATTTTCCAAATCACAAATAATAAATGGCTTTTCGAAAAGGGTTGGTTTGCAAGATTCTGGTTTAAAACGAAAGAGATGTCGCAATTTTACCAAAAAAATGCTCAAATTGGAACCTAATCCGACTAGCAGTTTTGGAAAATTTATTTCTCACAATATATAATTTCAAAATTAGTGATTTTTAGTAATAATGCAACTAACATACCCAATAAAAACATACTAAAAGATTATCTCATTTGGATAAGTAATTAAGGAGTTAAGCCTTTTAAAATTTAGTTTCAGAAATCTCATAACGCATTCAATCACCTATTAGTAGAGCACTTTTGGATATGAAAACATTCGAATTACAAATATTTCAGTAGGACAAGATTATTTCCCTTTGAGTTAGCTTTCAAATGCCACCAGATTGGCTCTATTTTGATTTAAAATGAAGAAGTTATTACCAAATTGCCTAGGCTTATTCATAATACAACATGCAGAATTTCAATTTTGGTCTTACAACTTCAAAAATTCATATCTTTTTATTTCAAAACCTAATTAGGAACTTCATAGCAGCTGGATTATCAGCTTGAAATGAATAATTTAAATATATAAGCCAATTTAAAAGACTCAAACATCTACCTTCTGAAAATGACTAAAACCCATAATTCATTTCAAACTTGAAATAGAGATATGTATACCTAGGGTTGATAAAACTTTGATTTGAGCTCCAACTCTCTTTGATCTCCTTGAATTTTTCAGCCAAGACCCTCCTTAATTCCTCTGATTTTCCTGCATAAATGTGTATGTTGAGCTCCTCCACTAAATATAGGCCTTATATATTTACATTAATAAGTAGATTAATTAGCCGGATTTTTTATTTAATATTAGTTAATTACTAGGACATATGTCCTCCCTCAATGCTACTTGTCCCAATATGAAGCCACTTATCCCACATGAAAGCCACTCATCTTGCCTTGTTATATGTATTCTAGGATCATCACTAAGTTGATCAATGGTTCAATTAATTCATATCCAACTGTAAGACTTTATTTTATCTTAAATCAAATTAATTCACCTAGGCACATAATTGCGTATGGTTAGTGTGTTTAGTCATATATTTAACATATTTTTAGTCACACTAACCCCCAATTACCCGGCACTCGGTGCCCCGTATCTCTATAGGCATCTCGAGGTACATCATATTTTACTTTATTGAATGAACTAACTTAGACTATAGTTTTAATAAGACATCATATCCTACTATTTAGATTAGTCTAACATCCCCGGATAACTCCTACCTCATATCCGCGTTGACATGTTTCCTAATGTACCTACCCGTCACATCAATTCTCCCGATAGCAACATACACACATGTAATGCAATACAATAATATAATGATTTTAAAAGCTGCATTATAAGCAGTCATCATCCATAAATAATATATACCCTCAATTCACATGTTCGAGTCAACTGAGTTGTCCACATAATGCCCAAATTATGGCTGTTAATCCTTGAGATTAACGTTAATCCTAGTTTAGTTAATTTAGGCCGTTATAGGAAATGATGTTGTGTAGTGGACAGTGTACACATACATGTATCCATATTCGACCATATGGATTGAGTCTCGACAGATTTTCTTCGATCAGTACATCTCGATCGAGATCCAGCAGAGGCTGAGAGAGGAGTTTCTCGCTCTAAGACAAGGCAGTCGGTCAGTTCTACAGTGCATGGACAAATATTAGTATTTGTTATAGTTTTCCACGAAAGTCGCGGGCACTAAGAGACTACATATTTATTACTTCATTCGAGGGTTGATTGAGGATATTGCCAGAGCCGTGTCTCGACAGAGCCTAAACGTTACAGGAGTTTTATGATATAGTGCTTACACATGAGACACATTTGATGTAGAGGGGTGATGTGCGTTCATCTGTCAAGGCTAAAGGCATACATAGTTAATGTTTAAGGACCTTTGATGAATTAATAAAATTGAGTGTTCTTTTTTAGAGTTCTTTTGACCGTAGTGTTTCTTATTGAATCCTATTATTTTTCATATACCAAGTTTTCTTGGGGTGTTTTTTTGGTGATACCAAGGTTTCTTGAGTCATTACGTATCCAAGGAGTTGTGGTCATTATCATACCAAGGTTCCAAACTCCAATTTGTAAGTATTTGGGTTGAGGTTTATCTTTTTATATCAAGGTTATTTGTTCCATTGTGAATTGTGTCACGATCCACCTTCGTTAACGTCGATTTTGGAGTCTGAATTGTTGAGTTTGAGATTTTGTGTAGGTTTCCTACACAAGATCATGTCAAGTGGTATCAAAGACTAGATCATTCAAAATCAACCTTTGAATGGTTGAAGTTTTACTTTTGGTGCGTTTGAAATGTTCTTGGTATATTATTTTTGAAGTTTTTTCTTGATGTTAAGTATTCTTATTATCGTTTTGTCCTAAGTTCCATTCCTTTTTGGAAAAATTTGATTCTACCATCATTCACTATATCACTTTTTTTCTTTTTTAGGTTGAAGTCATTGAGTGTTTTTTAGTCCAATTCTACTCTAATTCTAATTCTTTATCATTGCTCTTGAAGTTTCAAAAAAAAAGGAGAAAGAAAAAACATAGGAAAGTGAAAAAAAAATGAAAGTGAAAAAAGGAAAGTTAAAACAAAAAAGATGAAATTGAGAAAAAATGAAAGAAATGAAAGCAAGAAAGAATCAAAAAAGAAAGTAAGACGACCATATAGTGTATTTTAAGTCCTTTTATTCCTTTTTTGTTACCTTTTAAGGAGTGATTTTATTTTTGTGGGTAGATTGTACCTTGTACCCAAAGAATGCCCAGCACGGACACTTCATCTCTCAAGGAAGGTGTAGGAGACCAAAAGCTAATCGAAGAAGCTATCAAATAACGTTTTGTACGGATAAATATTGAACATGAACAATTTAGTAACATGTTTGAGTTGAAAAATGTTAAATTGGCCAAACTAGAGCAGGCCAACATAACGGTCATAATACGAGAAGGTGAGGCTTAGCTACATATGAGCCATCTGATGATTACGTTCATGAGGATGCAATATTACAAGATGAAGATGTGGATTTTGATTCCCATTTGAAGAAGCAAGGTTTCTACCTAGGGAGTATCATCAAATCCGCGCTCAACATAACTATCATGATAGTAATCGTGTTGATAGGAATCTTGGAAGCATTAAAATGAAGATTCCACACTTTCAAGGCAACAATGATCGGAATGTCCATCTTGAGTGGGAACAAAAATTGGAGGCGGTTTTCAATTGTCATAATTATTCGGAAGAAAAGTGAAATTATCATGTGTTGAATTCTCCAACTATGTTCTAGTTGTTGGGGCATGTGCCCTAGGTCAATCGATTAACTGTCTTTATGAATACTTTTAGTTAATAAAATAGAGGATTTCATTTGATGTTTATTATAATTAATTTGCATGTTTACATTATAATAAGACCCATAGGTATTTACAGAAATATCCTAAATGTCCCTAGTCGATCATTATACTGGGAACTACAATGAATTAAGACTAGTGTGAGTCTTGATTGATAATCAAATGATGATTATACGTATAAGGATACGAATCAAGATCACGAGTACTTGTTCGGGAACAAAGTACTGGACCGACCCGCTAT
This sequence comes from Stephania yunnanensis, assembly GCA_039657365.1. Classification (NCBI taxonomy): domain Eukaryota; kingdom Viridiplantae; phylum Streptophyta; class Magnoliopsida; order Ranunculales; family Menispermaceae; genus Stephania; species Stephania yunnanensis. Next base: position 37,952,577 of record CM077590.1, on the reverse strand, counting down.
GAGAACATCACATGGATTAAGTCATAGTTGTTTCTCATGATAGGTATATTTTTCAGTCCTCTGACTTGAGATTACCAGAGACTTCAATATTAGGAACACAATGATTTGACACAATCAAACATTATCTTTAATCGAACGATTATAAAGGTTGTGATTGGTTACTATGTGAGCATTGTGATGAAGTTGTGTAATCGAGATAGAATTTGTCCCTCTCATATAAAGAAAGATATCTAGTGGATCCCTCGATTTGTTAGACTGTTAAAAGGCCTAGTCTAAGTGAATTGATATTGATCAATGTCACTTGGATGTTTTCAGTCTACCTAGAGATCGAGACTAATATGATTGAACATGTTGGATGACAATTCCATGCCTTACGTTTGATCAAAAGGATATCGTATGACAAAAGGATGTTATATATACTATTGATTAGGTTGTATCGATTTGATATTCGTACAACTTGGGTAGTCATAATGTCTTGCTAGAGGCCTCTTATGACTTGTATACCAAAATGTGTTTTGGTACACTGCCAACATTGTATGAGCCTATTGGGTCGCACACAAAGAATGGTTTTTGCGAGATTTTAAGATGGTTTAGAAAAATGAATTTTATATGATAAAATTCATGACAGAAATGTCCTTGTGGTGTATTACACTTATACTTCTTTAAGTAGTGGTATATGTGTAATTTCCTAAATCGTCTATATACAAGGGATGTATAAATTGACACTTTAAGTTAGAATACACGTATGAAAGATTAAGGGTTGAAACTCTATTATCGTTTTAGAAATGAATTAGGGTTTTTGGCTACGCTCTGGATCGTTTTGGAGAGAAACAAAAAGGTTTGGTATTCTCGAAGCTAGCACTTCAAATCTCGATCGTCGTTCGTGTGTGGACTGTTGGTAGAGGGCGTTCGTCATTGGCAGCGCATTTAAGATCGATCAACCTTCAGAAAGGTATATTGCGACTGAGGTATGATTAAGTTTTCATGGTTTAAACGTTTTTAATGGAGATAGATTCGGATCCTGTTGGGGTGTTTTTCAAAATTGTTTTGTAATTTTCGTTGCGTATAAACCCCAAGAGTTCAACAGTGGTATCAGAGCCATCGAGTTCGATTCCATTAAATTCATTGCATGTTTTCTTCTGATATATATACATGATATATGATTAAAAGCATGTTAATAGTTGATGTATATGTGATATACATAAGTTTTCTGTGAGATTTATTATCATGTTTTGTGTATATGATACATATATTCGTGATTTAATTGAAATCAATTTCGTACATGCTAGTAACCACGTTAGGTTAATTCGAATAATTTTAATGAATTGAATTTCGTGTTCTGTGATCCATGACACCATTAGGTATAATCTTTATTTTTCGTGTATTGATGCATGGATGAAATCTATGTAATTCACTATGCATATTTAGGTTACATTGTTTTAAGTTTCTTAAATTGTATAAGTATGAATATTAATTCGAAACTAATATGATTAGGTTCGATTGGGATAGTAATTCATGATTCAATTACATGTTTGTGATTATTTGGATGAGGACCGAAATTGCAAATAATTATTTTTTGAAATTATTTATTTATCTCGTTATATCTATTTTGTTATGAAATTTCTATTTGATAAGAGATAGATAACAAATTAGATTAGGATATATTAGCAAAATCGGTTTCGTTATCCCTATTGCATAGGAGATAAATATCAAGAATTTTGTTATTGGTGATATGCTAGGATTCAAATATCTTAAGTCCTAATTGGATTAGGATAAGATGATTAGTTAGATGTGGGCCCGGGTTAATTAAAATGTTTTAATTGACTTAATTTCAGATAAATTAAGGGGTTAATTTAGGATAATAAAATCAGCGAAAAATATGATTTTCTATAGCGAATTTTGATTTTCGAATTGAAATTCGTCTCCTTAAAAAAACGGGGGCACTGACCAGCCAGCGGGACCGCCGTCTAACTAATCCTAGCGCACGAAAATTCTTTTATTAGTGAACAGTATAAAAATTTCCAAATTGTTTAGTGATTGAACAAATCAATAAAATATATGATATTTCATTGTTTACATAAAATCACTAAAACTAAATAAAATCCCTCTATTAAGTTTTAAGGCTCGTGCCATCCATTTTAAACACTTGTCAAGGCCTCGATCACACTAAAATAGTTTCAGTCATAGCTGGGTGTATTGTGTTATCTTGGTGAGACAAGTTGGGTAAGAGTTACCTAAATGTTTAAAATGGTCTGAATTAATAAAGTTATCAAAATAGTTTTGAGCTTTAGGCACATGATGAGATAAAAAAACATGCTAAGACATAAGATGTCCCATATCTCATAAAAGTATATAAAATTACATTAGATGTAATTGGTAACTGTTACCTACCTAAATAATCTAGTTATGTGTTTCATGCCATAGCTGTCATAGAATTAGGTGAAATACGGATTTTAGTCCCATAAATAAATAATATGTTTTAGGAGGGTTGTTAATTTAATGGGAGTCTATTCCTCTATACTAAAATAAACTTGAATAATCTTTATTGTAGATCAATGGCCACTTCAAGTAACAATAATCCCCTATCACTGCGATCCATCCTCGAGAAGGATAAGCTATCTGGGACTAACGTTCTTGACTTGTTCAGAAACTTGAGAACCGTTCTCCAGCATGAACGCAAGTTGTATGTCATGGATGCTCCAATCCCTGAAAACCCACCAGCCAATGCTATGAAAGTTGTGAAGGATGCGCATGATAAGCATGTCAACGATTCTACTGATGTTGCATGTATTATGCTAGCAACTATGGTTCTTGGACTTTAGAAGAACATGGAACTAATGGAAGCCTACGACATGGCTGTAACGCTAAAGGAAATGTTCTAACAGCAAGCTAGGCAAGAAAGGTTCGAGACAATCAAGAACCTACATTCTTGCAAGAAGACTAAGGCTGCGTCAGTTAGTCCTCATGTTCTGAAGATGAAGGGATATGTCGACCAGCTTGATAGACTCGGATTTCCCATACGCCAAGAGTTGGCTACGGATTTGATCATGAATTCATTACCGGAGAGTTACTCACAATTTGTGAAGAACTACAATATGAATGGAGAAATCAATTTCAGAGTTGCATTTGATGCTCAAAACTGCTGAACAAAATATTAAGAAACCCTCTAGTAATGTGTTGATGGTCCAAAAGGGAAAAGGAATGAAGAAGAAAGGCAAAGGCAAGGCTAAAGTTGCCAAGGCTACTGCTGCACCTGTCGCAAAGCCCGTAGAACAAGTCAAGTCCAGGACTGTTCCTGCTTCAAAACACCCAAAACAAAAGGAAGGAAATTGTCATTTCTGTCATGCACATGGACATTGGTTCAGAAATTGCAAACTCTATCTGGATAATCTAAAGAAGAAAAAGGGTAGTGCGACTACCACTACAGATTTTTATGCTTGTTGAAATTAATTTACCTACTAGTGATTCCTGGGTATTAGATACCGGATGTGGATCTCACATTTTTATAAATGTGCAGGGACTCACCAGAAGTAGAAAGTTGAAGAAAGGAGAAGTCATCCTCCACGTAGGGAATGGAGCAAGAGTTGTTGCCCTGGTTGTTGGATCTTATGACTTAGTCTTACCTAGTGGACTTATTTTAACTTTAAATAATTGTTATTTTATGCCTGCCTTGAGCAGAAACATCATTTATGTTTCATGTTTTGATATGGATGGTTTTGATTTTATTATTGCGAATAATAGATGTTCCATTTCTCGTAAAGGCATATTTTATGCAAATGCTGATTTGCGTGATGGTCTTTATATTCTAAGCATGAAAAGGTCCACTGATACTCCAGTCTTTAACATAAATACAAAGAGATTCAAGTCAAATGATTTGAATCAAACCTATCTTCGGCATTGTCTCGGGCACATAAATGAGAAACGCATAACGAAGCTCCATAAAGATGGACTTCTAGATTCATTTGATTTAGAAACATATGAAATGTGCGTATCTTGTTTACTAGGAAAGATGACTAAAAGTCCCTTTACTGGACACAGTGAAACGGCAAGTGATTTATTAGGTCTAATACTTACCGATGTATGCGGTCCTATAAACACAATGGATAGAGGAGGTTATCATTACTTCATTACATTTACTGATGATTTCAGCAGATATGGTTATGTATATCTTATGAAACTTAAAGCTGAGTCATTTGAGATGTTTCGAACATTTCAAAATGAAGTGCGGAATTAACTTGGTAAAACTATCAAAACACTTCGATCAGATCAAAGTGGGATTATTTAAGCCAAGAATTTGATGATCATCTTAAAAATTGTGGGATTGTCTCCCAATTAACTCCATCAACAACTCTACAATGGAATGGAATTTCTGAAAGGAGAAATCAAACCTTATTAGATATGGTTCGATTTATGATGAGTCATGCAGACTTCCATTATCCTTTTGGGGTTATGCATTACAAACTGCAGCTTTCACTCTAAATCGTGTTCCTTCTAAAGCGGTTGATAAAACACCATATGAGATATGGTACGGGAAGAGACCTAGTTTGTCTTTCCTTAAGATTTGGGGTTGTGAGGCTTACATAAAGCGACAAGTCTCAGAAAAACTAGCACCTAAATCTGACAAGTGTTTATTTGTGGGGTATCCTAAGGAAACGAAAGGATATTACTTTTATAATCCCGCTGAGAACAAAGTGTTTGTTGATCAGTAAGGTGCCTTTATGAAAAAACAGTTTATTTCAAAAGACACTGGTGGGAGAGAAATAAATCTTGAAGAAGTTCAAGAATTATAGATAAACACTGAACCGCTACTGGAAGTTCAACAACGTCCTGAACCAGTTGAACCTCCATAAGTGACCCAAGGCCCACGTAGATCTGGTAAGGTAAGACATGAGCCAGAGAGATTCGAGTTTCTCATTACCGATAGTCTCGATGTGTTGCTTATGGATCAAAATGAGCCCACTACTTATCAAGAGGCTATGTCTGGACCAGACTCAGATAAATGGCTAAGTTTCATGAACTCTGAGATGCAATCCATGTATGATAACCAAGTTTGGGACTTGGTTGATTTACCTGAAGGTGGTAAGACCATTGGATGTAAATGGGTTTTCAAGAAGAAGACTGACATGGATGGAAAAATGCATACTTTTAAAGCAAGACTTGTAGCAAAAGGTTTCAGGCAGACTCGAGGTGTTAATTATGATGAAACTTTTTCGCCAGTAGTCATGCTTAAATCCATAAGAATTTCAATTACCATTGTTGCATATTATGACTATGAGATATGGCAAATGGATGTAAACAGCATTTCTTAATGGAAAGCTACTTGAGGACGTGTATATGACACAACCTAAAGGTTTTTTACATCTGAGAATTCTAGGAAGGTATGCAAGCTTCAAAGATCCATTTATGGATTAAAGCAACCTTCTCGGAGTTGGAATCTTCATTTTGATGAAGCAATCAAGGATTTTGGGTTTATTAAGAATGAAGATAAGTCTTGTGTATACAAGAAGGTTAGTGGGAGTGCAGTTGTTTTTCTAGTACTATATGTTGATGATATATTACTCATTGGAAATGGCATCCCAACATTGCAGAATGTCAAGTCTAGGTTAGGGAAGTGTTTCTCAATGAAAGACTTAGGAGATGCAGCCTATATCCTAGGGATAAGGATCTATAGGGATAGATCTAAGAGGCTAATTGATCTAAGTCAGAGTGCTTACATAGATAAGGTGCTGAATAGGTTCCGTTTGCAAGAATCTAAAGAGGATTGTTGCCAATGTCTCATGGCATAAGTCTTAGCAAGATTCAGTGTCCTAAGACAAATGATGAGCGAGACCGTATGAATAAGATTTCATATGCATCAACTATTGGATCTATCATGTATGTCATGTTGTGCACTCGACCTGATGTATTATATGCTTTGAGCACTACAAGCAGATATCAGTCAAATCCTGGTGAGAGTCACTAGATAGCAGTAAAGAACCTTCTTAAATACTTAAGAAGGACTAAGGAAGTGTTCTTGGTCATGGAGGTTTTGAAAATGATCTAGTTGTAAATGGTTATACAGATGCAAGTCTTCAAACTGATATAGATAATTTTAGATCGCAGTCTGGATATGTGTTTACTTTGAATGGGGGTGCGATAAGCTAAAAACGTCTGAAGCAAGAGACTATGGCAGATTCTACAACAGAAGCTGAGTATGTTACAGCGTCCGATGCAGCAAAGGAGGCAATTTGGGTCAAAAAGTTCATTTCTGAACTAGATGAGGTTCCAAGTATTGTTAACCCTGTTTGTTTGTATTGTGACAATAACGGGCAATAGCACAGGCCAAGGAACCTAGATCACACCACAGATCCAAACATATACTCAGGTGTTTTAATCTCATCAGAGAAATTATTGAGAGGGGAGACGTGAAGATTCGTAGAGTACCTACTGAAGACAACGTGGCGGATCCATTGACAAAAGCTCTTCCACAAGCAAAACATGATGGTCATGTTAGATCATTAGGCATTAGATGCATGTATGATTGGCCCTAGTGCAAGTGGGAGATGTTGGGGCATGTGCCTTAGGTCAATCCATTAACTGTCTTTATGAATATTTTTAGTTAATAAAATAGAGGATTTCATTTGTTGTTTATTATAATTAATTTGCATGTTTACATTATAATAAGATCCATGAATATTTATAGAAATATCCTAAATGTCCCTAGTCGATCATTATATTGGGAACTATAATGAATTAAGACTGGTGTGAGTCTTGATTGATATCATATGATGATTATGCGTATAGGGATACGAATCAAGATCACGAGTACTTGTTAGGGAACAAAGTACTGGACCGACCCGCAATGAGAATATCACATGGATTAAGTCATTGTTGTTTCTCATGATAGGTATATTTTTCGGTCCTCTGACTTGAGATTACCAGAGACTTCAACATTAGGAACACAGTGATTTGACACAATCAAATTTTGTCTTTAACCGGGCGATTATAAAGGTTGTGATTGGTTACTATGTGAGCAATGTGACGAAGTTGTGTAATCGAGATAGAATTTGTCCCTCTCATATAAACAGAGATATCCATTTGATCCCTCGATGTGTTAGACTGTTAAAAGGCCTAGTCTAAGTGAATTGATATTGATCAATGTCACTTGGATGTTTTCAATCTACCTAGAGATCGAGACTAGTACGATTGAACATGTTGGATGACAATTCCATGCCTTATGTTTGATCAAAAGGATATCGTGTGACAAAAGGATGTTATATACACTATCGATTAGGATGTATCAATTTGATATACGTACAACTTGGGTAGTTATAATGTCTTGCTAGAGGCCGCTTATGACTTGTATACCAAAATGTGTTTTGGTACACTGCCAACATTGTATGGGCCTATTGGGTCGCACACTAAGAATGGTTTTTGCGAGATTTTAAGATGGTTCAAAAAATGAGTTTTATATGTGTAATTTACTTAACCGTCTATATACAAGGGTTGTTTAAATAGACATTTTAAGTTAGAACACACGTATGAAAGATTAAGGGCCGAAACTCTATTTTCGTTTCAGAAACGAATTAGGGTTTTCTGGTACGTTCTGGATCATTTTGGAAAGAAATAAAAAGGTTTGTTATTCTCTCAAAGCTAGCACTTAGAATCTCGGCCGCTGTTCGTGTGTAGACTGTTGGTAGAGGGCATTCGTCGTTGGCAGCGCCTTAGAGATCGATCGACCTTCAGAAAGGTATATTGCAATCGAGGTATGATTAAGTTTTCATGGTTTAAACGTTTTTAATGGAATTAGATTCGGATCCTGTTGGGGTTTTTGTCAAAAAAGTTTTGTAATTTATGTTGCGTGTGAACCCCAAAAATTCAGCACTAGTTTGGTGGGAGCAACTAGTTCGTTCACAAAGACGCAATAGAGATCAACATATTGAAACTTGGAATGAGATGAAGCTCATTATGTGGAATCATTTTATTCCTAAGCACTATGAGATGGATCTACATCTACAGTTGCAGAAGACGACCCAAGGCAGCAGACCATGGAGGAGTATTATCAAGCAATAGAGATTGCAATAGCGCGTGCGAAAGTACATAAACAAACTGAGGGAACCATGTTAAGATTTCTTGAGGGTCTCAATTCTGAGATTCATGATATCATTGAGCCCTATCGATTCACTGAGCCGGAGGAGATGTTACACATTCTCATTTATCTTGGAATCCTTCATGGAAGTCCAATGATAAGAATAATCATAAGATAGCTCCTAATCTTAACAAGGAAAAAGAATTGCCCTAAAATAAAGACAGATGTTCTTTTACGGATAATTTTAAATTTGATGGGGCGAATAGAAGGCAAATGGGACATCAAGTGCTTTAGGTGCTTGGGTTCAAGACATATTTCTTCATTACGTCCAAATAAAAAGACCATGTTGCTATGTGAAGATGGTCGCATTGAGAGTGATGATGGGGTGATACCCATGGCATGTCATCTCAATAATCACTTAGTGATGAAGACTTGGAGTTTCTAATTATTGAGAATTTAACGGTGTCTAGGCGTGCTCTTAACATGCAAGTCAAAGAAGATAATGAGATGAACATCGAACATCTTCCATACTCAATGTGACATTAATGGGAAGGTAAGTAGCATGATCATTGATAGTGGGAGTTGCACCAATGTCACGAGCACAATCTTGGTGGAGAAGCTTAGCCTACCTGAGAAAAAGCATCCTTGGCCATATAAACTATAATGGTCGAATGAATACGGAGAGGTAAACATAAATAAAAAAGTTTTAGTTTCCTTTTCTATTAGGCTATCTTGATGAGGTGTGATGTGATGTTGTTCCTATGCATGTTAGGCACATTCTTTTAGGAAGACTTTGGCTATATGATCGAAACGTAACCCATGATGGCTAAAAAATAGGTATTCCTTATCCTTTAAAGGAAAGACTATCACTTTAGTCCCATTGACGCCACAATAAGGTTCTCTAACAAGAATTCGATAAGGTTAAAAAATAACATGAAAAAGAGTTAAGTTAATCAAAAGAGAAAGAAAAACTTTGTGAGGTGAGTGTTTCCAATAAAAGTAAGAAATTCAAATCAAATAGTGATGTCCAAAGTAAGAGTGTTGAGGGAAAAAGAGAGAATGTGAGCTTATTTGCAAGAGAGAGATGAAAGGAATGCTTTCTTAACTAAAAGGCTAATATTTGTACTATTATACAAAGAGGTCTATTTTCTACTAAGAACTTACCATCTTCTTTGCTTTGTGTTGCTACGCCTCTTTCGCAGGATTTTGAAGACTTAGTCCCTAATGAGATGTCGAGTGGCTTACCAGCTATTAGAGGAACAAATCATCGAATTGACTTTGTGCCAGGAACTACCATTCCAAATAGATATGTTCATTAATATGGAGGAAAGCAAAGAACTTCAATGACAAGTTGAAGGAATTCTATCGAAGGGGTTGGTGAGAGAGTCTAAGTCAGTGTACGGTACCGGTACTTTTAGTGCCAAAAAAGGATGGAAGTTGGAGGATGTGCATTGATTGCAAGGTGGTAAATAACATAAGTGTAAAGTATCACCATCATATACCTCGTTTAGATGATATGCTTGATGAATTACATGGTTCTTGCATTTTTTTTCTAAGATTGATTTGAAAAGTGGTCATCATCAAATTAGGATGAAAAAGGGATATGAGTGGAAAACCACCTTTAAGACTACATTTGGCCTTTATTAGTGGTTAGTTATGTCATTTGGTCTCACTAATGCACCAAGTACTTTCATGAGATTGATGAATCATGTTTTGTGTGCTTTCATTAATCACTTTACGGTAGTTTACTTTGATGACATACTCATTTATAGTAAAAATCTGCATGATCATATCAAACATCTTAGACAAGTTTTTGATTTGTTAAGGAGAGAAAATGTAGCATCCCCTAATCCGATTAGGGCAATACCCAGCCTAAAACCCTAATTAAACCCCATTAACCCGGTAGACTTAACTAGAGCCAACAACCTTTCCTATCACACCTGATAAACACCAATCTATATCGAATATCGATATAAAACAAATAATAAATGCAGCGAGAATTTAAAACTTTTTTGATAATTAAAATACAATGTACATAACTAAATCAAATTAGAATAAAACTTAGTTATATAAATCCCTCATCCCTTATGATATTACAAAACTGTAATTCAATACAAATATATAAGACAAGGGAAGTTTCAATACATCGAAGAGAAGATCAAAACTCTAATATCTTCTATATTCCATTTCGTAGCGCTCGTCGGTTTTCTTGAAATATTAATATGGGGTGAATGCTCCAACTTGCTCAGTAAGTAGGGATTCACATAGCTATCAACATTCCATATAATAGTCAATAACATTATGCAATAACAATATGCACCAATGTTAACTAACAAGAATATGGAAAGCATATAATTCAATACATAATATATGCAAATCAAACTATCATTGACTATTACACTATGATTCTCATTTAATTTATAAAACTAGGGTCAATTACCCACTGACGCTATTAATGTGATTGCGAGACCAACATATTGGCTGATATGCTATCTAGCTAATCTATTAATATCAAATGATTCTATTAGAAACCCTTTAGTGAGTATGTAATCTATGCAACCTATCGAATTGAGCACGAGTTATATATAGACCAAGAAGGTAACCCATCTCCCATAAAACTATTCTCAAAACCAAGAGTTGCTTTCGTGAATCACAATAAACATCTTTTTTCATTTATTAAAACCATCATAGTGTACATAGTCCCCCATTTCAGTCCATAAACTACATGAACTACGTATACTAATATAGCCAGGCAACGTTGATAAACAAGTGAATTCGTATTTACCTCGGGTTAAGTCTTCGTTTCCAAGTTCCTTAACTTTCTGATTATCTCACACTTTTTCGGTGTTCCTCAACCTATCACCAATCATTTGTAATCAATATAGATCTATTACCTTATATTTAGAACATCTAAGTCAATCCTTAAGGCCTCAATAAATCTTAAATAAAATACAGCATAATTGATGTTTACAGGAGTAGGAGCGTGTTTCCTCACTTAGTGGGCGCACTCCACCAACTGGGTTCGTCCCAATTAATGAAGGGAGCATGCTCCTCTGCTCGATGGAACGCGTTCCACCCTGCACTACTTTGACAGTGAACAAGGCAATAACCACTGTTTCATCACTAAATCATCACCACAACCTCTAAAACTCTCACAAATCATCAGGGATGGTAACAAATCATTTCCAATCTTAATAAACAACAATTAACAGAGAAATCATCACCCAATTATGAATTCAACTTAGAACTTACAAACTAAACTCACCAAAATGATGATCTCTGATCCCTCAGTTGTTTTAGCTCTTCATTCTCGTTGAACTCACTCTTTCGATCCACTCCTCCATACCAGATCATCAACTGCTCTCCTCTCTGACTTTCTCGAAAGATCTAATGAGATAATGATGAAAGTTTTTTATTTATATATATGAATTTTTCTCAAGTTACGCGTTGCGGTATCTCGAGACTGATCTAGTGATTAATGTGTCAAAATGACATTCCTTAAGGTGACAAAAAGTTTAACACCGTCAAATACTTACACTTATCTCGAGGCTAATCAAACGATCCATATAATTCAAATCAATCTTTTAATTTCTAATATATATATATATATATATATCTCGTGTATTTTCTCGCTAATAAATTCACCGGACATGCCTACAAGTAATCTCGGGCGTGCACATTTATTCCACAACCCCTTCATCGCACTTAGTGTGTCGGTAATTCATTGTTTATTATGTTTTTTCTAATTAAAAGTTTGTATTAATCTCATTAATCTTACAACTTATGAAATTCATTAAGCATTCCAAACAAACACCAACCATCATGCAATCACATGCACACGCTAATCGAGGTATGCCAAACTTAACCACGAGTTTAACTCAGGTTAATTAGGATTAGGATAAGCATTAATCACCAGCTTAAGGTAACAGGTCGTTACAGTCTCCCCAATTTAAAGCAATTTCGTCCTCAAAATTAAAGTAAACGTAGAATTACCTATAGTTTTGAAAATAAATGGAAGTTGTGTCTTCATATAAGATTTTCGCTCTCAGGTTAGTTCCTCATCTCCGTGAAATTGCCATTTCGCTTTAACCAAAGGAATATCTTTGGTTCTCAATCTCTAAATTTTACGTTTGAGTATATGAAACGGTTGTTGACTCAATAGAAACTGTAGAGATTCGACGAGATAGGGGCAAACCAAAGTTAACATGAGATGCATTAATTAGGAGGGATTTGAATGGTTTGGAAAGCTCATCATTAATTGCACTTAATCGAGCACAATGAAAGAGTTTGATCCTTGTAGTCGACCTCAGTTAATTTGGGATTGAGGCAATGTTGTCATTGTTGTTGTATATGAATCGGTTACTTGTCGTAAAATAAGTCTTCTCGAAGATCAAGTTCATTCTAATCAATCCTTGGAGTATGTTAAAGATCACAGTCCTACTACTACTACAGGTTCTTCAGTTCCTACTGTTAATGAGACAGTTCAAGATCACAGTGGCACAAGATCATTCAGTTCATGAGACAGGGGAGTTTTTGATCTAATGTAATAGCTGTAGATTAAGCTCAGTAAGTCAGTTCGTTAGATGGTTATAACAGTTGTAAAGTTGTTGTAAATCTGTTGTAAATTAGTTAGGACAGTTAGGAGGTTGTTATAAGTTTGTTATTTCAGTTAGGATGTTTGTATGAATGTCTATAAATAAGACATTCCTTGTAATCATTTGTTACTTTAATACAATTTCGTTTTTCTCTCTTTTGGTTGCTGTTCTTGTTGTTCTTCTTTGTGTGATCAGTGTATTCACTCATTAGTGAATACTTTACATGGTATCAGAGCTGGATCGACCTACAATGGAGGAAGGAAGCTCATCTGATGGAGACTCGCAGTCTAAGCACATTTGCTGATGTTACAGCAATAGCCAAATCTCTCAATTTCAACTTACCGACGAAGCTTGAAGAAGGTAACTATGTATATTGGAAAGTGCAAGTTAAAGCTGCCATTAGAGCTCTAGGATTGGAGTTTTTCATTGAAAACAAAAGAGCTTCAGTTACAACAGACTCATCTATAACAGATGAAGTCCTAAGTAGATGTGATAATCTGCTCATGGTTTGGTTGTTTTCAAACATTAGCAAAAATGTTATAGGACATGTCACAGAATGTGAGTCCTCTTTTGAGATTTGGAAAACATTGGAAAGTTTGTTTGCTCAATCATCTATGGCACGAGTTCTTCAACTCAAAAAGAAGATGAACAACATCAAAAAAGGTTCATCTTCAATATCAGAGTTTGTTCTTACCATTAAAACAATAGCTGTTGAATTGAGGTCAATAAATCAAGCGATTACTGAATCTGATATGATTCAATCAATATTAAGTGGTCTTGGTCATGAATTTGATCCTGTTGTTGTGTTAGTTGCTTCTCAAAAAGAAAATATGTCATTACAAGATGCACAATACATGTTGATGATGCATGAGCAGAGAATAGAAGATCTAAATCAAGGTTCTCAAACTGATATGAACAATTTCTCAGCAAATTTTGTTGACAGTAGTGACAAGAAGTTACAAGGTATGAAAGGTAGTTCTATACACTTTCAAAATAGATCTAACAATGGTTTTAGAGGTGGTTTCAAGAATCGTGGAGGAAGGACTGGAAATAGAGGAAAGGTTTTTTGTCAGTTGTGCTATAAACATGGACATATGGCTCTTCAGTGTTATCACAGATTTGATCAATCATTTTTTGGTCCTCAAGGCCAGAATTATGCTCAATCTAGACGTCCTGTTACACAGTCTCACTATCAAATGCCTCAGAATGCTCAAGCAATGATCAACCAACAAATGATCCATCAACAACCAGCACCTCAAGCAATGATCAATCATTTTCAAGGCATGATGGTGACTCCTGAAAATGTAGTTGATCCAAACTGGTACATGGACAGTGGAGCTTCTAGTCACATGACATCTGATGGATCAGCTCTACACAATAAAACTGAATACAAAGGTAATCAGTTAGTTACTGTTGGTAATGGTGAGTTATTAAAAATTTCTCATACTGGTAATGCTTTGTGATTCATTCAAATTCAGTTCCTTCTCTTCCTTCTCTTCAACTAAATGATGTTCTTCTTGTTCCAAAAATAGCCAAGAATCTTATAAGTGTTTCAAAGCTTACTTGTGATAATAATGTCATTACTGAATTCACTCCTTCTTCTTTCTCTGTTAAGGACAAGAATTTGAAGACAACATTGCTTCAAGGAGTGCTTCATAATGGCTTATATTGTCTTCCAAAGGCTGGTTCTTTTCCATCTACTTCTGTCTCTTCTGTTTCACCTGCTTATTCACCTAAATCTTGTACTACTTCACTCGTGAGTTCTGTTACTACTGATGTATGGCATGCCAGACTAGGACATCCATCTAGTTCAGTGTTACGAAAAGTTTTATCTTCATTAGACAATACTATAAATAAATCTTGCATATCCTTTTGTAACTCTTGTAAAATAGCAAAGATGCACAAACTTCCTTTTCAGTCTTGCAATATAACTGCTACTAAACCACTTGAGTTGGTTTACTCTGATCTTTGGGGTCCTTCTCCATTGATGTCCTCTCAAGGTTCAAGGTATTACATAGTTTTTGTTGATGCTTTTAGTCGTTTTACTTGGTTCTATCCTCTCAAGTTAAAATCAGATGCATATGCTGCTTTTCTACATTTTATCAAACAGGCTGAATTACAACTTAACTCTAAGTTAAAAAATTTTCAATCAGATATGGGCCTTGAATATAAACCAATTGAAAAATTTTGCAATGCATCTGGTATTATTCATCGTTACTCTTGTCCATATACACATCAACAAAATGGAGTTCTGAAAGAAAACATAGATCTATTGTTGAGATGGGACTTACTCTTCTTGCTCATTCAAAACTTGCCCTTTTCATTCTGGGAAGAGGCATTCATAATCTTGTTTTTTTCTTATAAACAGTTTACCATCTCGTTGTTCTTGGTTTTAAGTCTCCATATGAGGTATGTTTTTGTAAACTACCCGATTATTCTTACTTTAAATCCTTTGGTTGTGCTTGTTATCCAAATCTTACTTTTCTACTCTCATCATAAGTTCAATTTTCGATCTTCTAAATGTGTCTTTATTGGTTACAAATCCTAGGCATCATGGTTACAAGTGCTTACATTCAAATGGCAAGATTTATATCTCACGAGATGTTATATTCAATGAAGAAGACTTTCCTTACTCTAACATTTTTTCGTCTAATCAAACTTCATCCTCTTCTTATTCTAGTCTTCCTTTATCTGTTATGCAATATTGTCCTGTTTCCTCATCTTCACAACATTCTGTTTCAAATTCTTCTTCGTTAGATAATTCAAATTCTTCTCTTTCTAATCCACCACCAGCCTCTACTCCTGTTGTTTCCTCAGTTCCTACTGATCCTCTTTTATCTTCTGTTTCTACTGAATTACCTACTGCTCCACAGCCTTCTATTACCAGAACTAATACTAACACTCACCATATGCTAACTAGAAGTAAAACAGGTGTTTCTAAATCAAAGGCACTAGTTGTTACTTCTCCATATGCATTGGTTCATTCTCTAAATGAACCTACATCTGTTCAAATTGCTCTTACTGATCCAAAGTGGTGTTCAGCTATGACTGATGAATTAAAAGCATTGGACAATAACAATACATGGACATTGGTTCCTCCATCATCTGATATGAGTATTGTTGGTTGTAAGTGGGTTTTTCGAGTTAAAACTACACCTACTGGTGCTATTTAGAGATATAAGGCAAGACTGGTTGCTTAGGGGTTTCATCAAATACCTGGACTAGATTTTGGAGATACTTTTTTCTCCTATCATTAAACCTTCCTCTCTTCGTATTATGTTTACTCTTGCTGTTACTTATCAGTGGCCTATCAAGCAGATTGATGTGAATAATGCTTTCCTTAATGGTGATCTTACTGAAGAAGTTTTTATGAGTCAACCCGAAGGCTTTGTTAGCAATATCCACATTATGTTTGTAAACTAAACAAAGCTTTATATGGTCTTAAGCAAGCTCCTCGAGCATGGTTTTCTAAGCTGAAAACAGCTTTGCTTGATTGGGGATTTAAAAATAGTTCAGCTGATGTTAGCTTTTTTTTTCAAAGGATTGAATCTTCTGTTCTCATGCTTCTCGTATATGTTGATGATATTCTCATTACTGGTTCCAATCCATTACTAATCCATCAACTTATTACATGGTTGAATTCCAAATTTTCTCTCGAATCTTTGGGAGATGTGGATTTCTTTCTTGGTTTCGAAGTTCACAGAGACTCTACTGGATTATATTTGTCTCAACATAAGTACATTCTTGATCTTCTCAAGAGGACTAACTTATTGGATTCTAAACCAATGTCTTCACCTTATTCTGTTGGAGTTAAACTCAGTGCAACTGATGGCATTCCCTTTTCTGATCCTACATTGTATAGGAGTACATTGGGTGCTCTGCAGTATCTTACCTACACTCGTCCTGATCTAAGTTTCATAGTTAATAAACTTAGTCAGTTTCAACAACATCCTACTGATCTTCATTGGGCTTCTGTCAAAAGAGTTCTTAGATTTTTGAAATCCTCTCTTACAACTGGCATTGTTTTTCATCCTGCTTCTTCTTTGTCCATTGAAGTCTTTACTGATTCTGATTGGGCTGGTGATGTTGATGATAGACGTTCTACAAGTGGAGTTTGTGTTCTTCTTGGTGGCAATCTTATTACTTGGTATTCTAAGAAGCAATCAGTTGTCGCACGATCTAGTACTGAGGCTGAATATCGTGCTTTGGCACTAGGTGTTACTGATATATTATGGACATCATCTCTACTTCGTGAGCTTGGTTTTCATTGTTCTACCAAGCCAATTCTTTGGTGCGACAATACTAGTGCTCGGGCATTAGCTTTGAATCTTGTTTTTCATGCTAGAACCAAACACATTGAGATTGATGTTCATTTCTTAAGGGAAAAACTTGCAGCTGGTCTTGTTGAGCTTCGATATATACCAACTGATCATCAGTCTGCTGATTTGTTCACCAAGGTTTTGTCTACTCCTCGATTTCATTTTCTTTCATCCAAACTGAATCTAGTTTCTTCCCCTAGGTTCAGTTTGAGGGGGCATGTTAAAGATCACAGTCCTACTACTACAGGTTCTTCAGTTCCTACTGTTAATGAGACAGTTCAAGATCACGGTGGCACAAGATCATTCAGTTCATGAGACAGGGGAGTTTTTGATCTAATGTAATAGCTGTAGATTAAGCTCAGTAAGTCAGTTCGTTAGATGGTTATAACATTGTAAAGTTGTTGTAAATCTGTTGTAAATTAGTTAGGACAGTTAGGAGGTTGTTATAAGTTTGTTATTTCAGTTAAGGCTGTTTGTATGAATGTCTATAAATAAGACATTCCTTGTAATCATTTGTTACTTTAATACAATTTCGTTTTTCTCTCTTTTGGTTGCTGTTCTTGCTGTTCTTCTTTGTGTGATCAGTGTATTCACTCATTAGTGAATACTTTACAGAGTAAACTGAGTCTCTGTTTTAGGAAGCATAAACACATGGTAGACATTATGAACTTTAGCTAGCTATGGAGGTAACTCAAACCTATAAGCAACGGGACCAATCCTTTCATGTACTTGGAATGGCCCAATATACCTTGAAACTAGCTTACCTCAGAATCCGAACCTATACAATCCTTTAATATGTGAGACATCCTACATGGCGAGCTCATACTTTGAAAACTCCAACGACCTATGATATTTATCGGCGTATCTCTTTTGTCTTAGTTGTGTCGTTGTCAAACGTTGGCAAATCTGTTAAATTCTCTTTGTGTAGTTTTGAACCAACTCACATAGAGAAATATATTTCTTTCAGTTACCACCAAAATCTAAGACATAAACTCGAAGCATAACCTCTAGCACCAAAATCAACTGCTCAGGCTGCTCATCAGTCTGTCGGTAGCATACCATATTGAGGTTAAGAACAGTTCCCAACTATCTTTTCTATTCACTCCACAATCTGGACATGAATCTCGGATCTCTTGCCAAAATAATCAACACTTGAACTCCATGAAATCTCAGACCTAACGTATGTCCACTTCATATAATCGGTCAAGAAGATTTCGTATGGAAACTGGCAAGAAATGTATAGACTTTGTCAACCTGCTAACTACAACTCATACCGTATCATGCTTACGCTGACTCAGAGATAGATCAGAAATAAAATCTATCCCTGAATCGTAACGCACCATCATCAGAAACTAACCAATCAGGATAATCTACATTAGTCGTTTATCTCTAACGCACTATATAATCCTGATTAGTTTTCTGACAACCAATCCCCACAAAATCATCTCCAAGTTAGTCTAAATCTAAACATAGAAGATCAGACTAGTAGCTCAGAAATTATTTCTCTTAATTGATGATGTGTTAGCTAAACTTACACAAATCATCATCATAGAGACTTCCTCAAAAAGTCTGAACTGAAAAGCTCTAGTAGTAGCTACATTTTCTCCATATATCTAAGTTGTAATTGCATACTGACAGTTTGTTGACACTTTTCTATGTATTTCTAAATTACTTAGTCTCAAATTAACTTGTATCTCGACTTCTCGTCCCACACCAATTGATGAAAAATTAAAGTATACAAATTTTTAAGGTAAACACCTCAACGTCATATATGATTACATCAATACTAGAGATCTCACATAATAAATATTTTTTTCAGTAACTAACATTGTCCAAGTCACAAGCTCAAAAATTATATTCTTTGGAACTAAGATCAGTTGCAGATATATTGTGTTAAGATTGAGAAAGGTACCTCCCAGCTATTATACATCCCTTCCTCGTTGGGAAGCAAACTTCCGGTTCCTCACCGAAGTAATAATTTTGGTTCTCTATAACTCTCAACTCTTTCTACACACATATATCTTATTTACTCTTCCACGAGAATTTGAATCACAATATTGGCAAGAAATTTATAGACTATCAATCCTATAATTACACCATTAATATCCTTTAGTTTTCATCACAACTTAGATTAATCCATCATGAATTTACGAGCATGAAATGTCATTCATATAGAGCAGAACAAAATAAACTTCTATGTTAATATCATTCAGATTCTACCTGCTGATATATCTCATATTTCTTTATAAAATTGATAACGTCAATTTTCATTCAAGGTAACCTACTATTCATTCTCATCATAATAACTTTGGATTTTGCTTGAATGAATATTTTTAAGAAATCTATGAGATTCTCACCATATTCTTGCCTCGTTTTTTTTAGTTTCGAGAACTTTACATGCTTAATATTCTGATTTGAGATTATCTACACAAAATACTGTAACTAGTAGTCAAACCTTGACCTACAAGATCATCTCAATCAGTTTCTCCAATAATTTATCACTCGCTCAATTATCATTAGCTCAGCTCCAGTCTGAGCTCCAAAGAACAGACTTGTAGTTACCAATCAAGACAACTCAGCTAAGATATGTCTGTGCAGGACTTCAATTGGTCACCAGTAAACATCTCACCTAAGAGATATTACTAAGCAGTTTTTATCATAACTATAGTCACTGTCCTTTTCTATTCAAGGCATTCTCAACATAATCACCTTGATGAGTGATGTTTCAGAGTGAATTCCTAATCATTTAGGAAATTCAAGGTATTAATCTTACTTTCTACTTCTATTACTCTGACAATTCATTTTTCATACTTCCATAGTTTGAAATTCATTACTTTAATATTACACCAATTCACTACTTTAATCTTAGTCGGGTAGGATTCGGGCATTCGGGGGAAGTCAGCGAGCGTTTTGAGGTTTGTAAAACCCACATGAACGTCACTTGAGTATTTATTACTTTCATTACTATTTTATTCTATCTCGTTCAGCGTATTATTAATTATATTCCTTATTCTCTTAAGTTATCTATATCTCTGTCATTGTTTGGACGGTTAGTTAAGTTTACTCCTGCCAGGTATTCTGTGGTGTGTCTATAGCACGCTAGACCATAGCATGTGTATCAAGAATCTTCAGTGGATAACAACTCAAGCTACTTTGTCGATACATGTGTTGTTGCGTCATGGGTCTACGCCGGCCATAAAGAGGACTAAGTGATGGGACAGTTGGGTACACCCACTAGAGGGATCCTAAGAGGGTATCTGAAGTATGGTCTAGTCTGCCTGGAACAGGCATACACGTTTGCGCTTTATTGTTATTTATGCATGCGATGAGCCATTTACAATTACATGTTTACATTTTGCATGTTTATTTACCAATATTTATTATATTTCTTTTACTTATTCATATGAATGCTTAGTGAATTTCCTTGGGGTTCTACTTACTGGACTTGTCATCTTGTTTTGTTGGGATGGCTAAGTGCAGATCCTTCTACGAGTAAAGGTAAGGAAATTCTTGGTATATATCTCTAAGCTCTCTCACTGTTCGGCACACTACTTGTATGTGTTTATTTTGGTGTGTATATTGTGGTATTTTGGGTTTATGGGAGACTGATGAGATAGGTGTACTTGTATATGTTTACTTTTGTCGCCTTATATATACAGTGTACTCTATTCCAGGTTTTTCACAATAGGATTGATGCTCTATATAACCTAAAGGTTAATGAAATACATGTTTATGTTTAACTTAAGACTTTTGCTATAAAATGCTATTTATCTACTTGCAACTCTATAAAATACAAATCACTAGCACAACTAGGACTTGAATAAGCTACGAACAGTTCAACTTTCGGAATTTAAAGACTTAAAGAGATAACTTAAGACTAATATGGATAATCAGTTAGCTACACTAGTAGTGTACCGTGGATGCAATTATCGAGACATGAGATGGACGAGCAGGTGTCGATCACATGTAGCTAGGTCACCGAGCGAGGAGCACACGCTAGACGACACCCCGGGGCGTTCTCGGGGAGTAGGACCACCATACGCATAGCCATCAACATTCCATATAATAGTTAAGAACATTATGCAATAACAATATTAATCAATGTTAACTAACAAGAATATGGAAAGCATATAATTCAATACATAACAAATGCAAATCAAACTATCATTGACTATTACACAGTGATTCCCATTTAATTTATAAAACTAAAGTCGATTACCCACCTATGTCATTAATGCAATTGCTAGACTAATATATTGGCTTATATGTTGTCTAGCCAATCCATTAATGCCCAATGGTTCTATACAAAACCCTCTAGTATGTAATCCATGTAACCAATTAAATTGAGCAGGAGTTATATATAGGCTAGGAGGGTAACCCATCTCCTATAAACTTATTCTCAAAACCATGAGTTACTCTCGTGAATTACATTAAACATCATTTTCCGTTTATTAAACCATCATAGTGTATACAATCCCCCATTATAGCCTATAAACTACATGAACTACGTATATTAATATAGTTAGGAAACCTTGATAAATAAGCAAATCTGTACTTACCTCGAGTTAAGTCTTTGTTACCAAGTTCCCTGACTTTCTGATTTTCTCACACTTTCCTGGTGTTCCTTAACCTATCACCGATCATTTTTAATCAATATCGGTATATTACCTTATGTTTAGAACCCCTAAGTCAATCCTTAAGACATCATGAGATTCTAAATAAAATACAATGCAATTGTTGTTTTCAAAGGTAGGAGCGCGTTTCCTCACTTGGTGGGGGGTGCTCCACCAACTGGGTTCGTCCTAATTGATGAAGGGAGCGCGCTCATTTGCTCGATGGAGTGCGCTCCGCCCTGCACCGCCTCAACAATGAACAGTGCAGCAATGATTGTTTCATTACCAAATCATCACCATAGCCTCCAAAACTCTCCCAAAACATCAGGGAGGACCTCTACTAAGGTAACAAACCATTTCCAATCATAAACAACAACAATTAACAGAGAAATCATCACCCATTTATGAATTCAACTTAGAACTCAAAAACTAAACTCACCAAGATGATGATCTCTGATCCCTTAGTTGTTTAAGCTCCTCAATCTCGTTGAACTCACTCTCCCGATCGATTCCTCCATACCAAATCATCAACTGCTCTCCTCTCCAACTCTCTCGAAAGATCGAATGAGATAAGGATGAAGGTTTTTTATTGATATATGAGTTTTTTTGAAGATACACATCGCACTATCTCAAGACTGATCTAGTGATTGATGTGTTAAAATAACACTCCTTAAGGGGACACAAATTTTAATACCATCAAACACTTACGCTCATCTCGAGGCTAATCAAACGATCCATATAATTCAAACTAATCTTTAATTTCTAATATATATCCAATATATAAATATGTATATATCTTATATTTTCTCGCCAATAAATTCACCAGGACATGCCTAAGAGTATTCTCGAGTGTGCACATTCATTCCACAACCCCTTCGTCACACTTAGTGTACCGATAATTCATTGTTTATTATGTGTTTTCCAATTATAAGTTTTTATTAATCTCCAATTAATCCCACAACCTATAAAATTCATAAAGCATTCCAAACAAATATCAACCATCATGCAATCGCACGTACACATTAATTGAGGTAAGCCGAACTTAACCATGAGTCTAACTACGATTAATTAGATTTTAGATTAACACTAATCACCAGCTTAAGGTAACAAGTCATCACAGAAAAAGCTTTATGCTAATCTCGAAAAATGTACCTTTTGCATGGAGAAACTCATACTTCTTAGTTTTGTGGTTAGTGGTCGAGGCATTAAGGTTGACCAAGAAAAGGTGAAGGTTGTCCAAGATTGGCCAACACCTAAGTCAGTAAGTGAGGTTCAGAGTTTTCATGGCCTTGCTAGTTATTATAGGAGGTTTGTCAAAGAGTTTAGTATATTGGCTGCACCACTCACTCAAGTCATTGAGAAATCAGTTGCATTCCATTGGGGACAAGCCCAAGATCATGCATTTAACTTGCTTAAAAGCAAGTTGTGTTCTGTACCAGTGCTTATATTGCCTAATTTTGCTAAGACTTTGAAATTGTATGTGATGCATCCGGAATTGGTATTGGACTTGTTTTGATGTAGGATGGGAGGCCTATTGCATAATTTAGTGAAAATCTCAACGGTGCGTCATTGAACTACCCAACATATGACAAGGAGTAGTATGTGTTGGTTACAGCTTTGGAGACTTGGCAACATTACTTATGGCCTAAGGAGTTTTTCATTCACACTGATCATGAATCTTTGAAACATTTAAAGGGTCAAAGCAAGTTGTCATGGCGACATGCCAAGTGGATGGAGTTTATTGAGACATTTCCTTATGTCATAAAGTACAAAGAAATGAGAAAATATGGTTGATGATGCTTTGTCACGCATGTATACTTTACTTGCCACTATAAATTCTACTTTTGGGGTTTTAAGTTCATTAAAGATTTATATGCTACTAACCCGAACTTTGCTAAATTTTTTCAGGCTTATGAACATGGAGCTTTTAATAAGTTCTATTGGCATGATGCATTCTTATTTTGAACGTCTAAGTTGTATATTCTTAGTAGTTTTATTAGGGAGTTATTAGTGCGTGAGGCACATGAGGAAGGTTTAACAGGTCATTTTGGAGTTCATAAAACTCTTGATGTGTTATAACAACAGGAAGAACCCGAAACCCCGGGAGTGGGTTTAGTGGCTTTAAGCTAGTCACTAAGGCGAGCAAGTAGTTTCAGGATAAAAAAAGCACTTTGCAACAACTAAATAGGAATAGAGCCATAGGTATAGGCGACGTGACAAAAACGGCCAAAGGAGGATTAAGAGAGAATTCTCACTTCTTTTGGATAAAGATGAAAAGAGATGTGGAACGAATTTGTGCAAAATGCATTACATGCAAGAAAGATAAATCTAAATCTCAACCACATGGTCTTTACACACCATTACCTGTTTCTAGTGAACCTTGGGTTGATATTTTTGTGGATTTTGTATGAGGATTACCTAGGTCACCAAAGGGTAGGGATTATATTGTTGTGGTCATTGATAGGTTTTCAAAAATGACACACTTTATAACATGTTATAAGATCGATGATGTTACTAATGTTGCAAACTTATTTTTCATGGAGATTGTGCGCTTACATGGAGTTCTAAGAACTATTTTTTTCGATCATGATACTAAGTTTCTTAGTCACTTTTAAAAGGTTTTGTGGGCAAAACTAGGAACTAAGTTGTTATTCTCTACAACATGTCATCCACAAACTGATTGTCAAACTGAAGTTGTTAATTGGACTATGACTACCTTTTTTGCGTGTGGTTATTCAAAAGAATTTAAGGAGTTAGGAGAAATGTTTACCTTTTGCTGAGTTTGCTTATAATAGAGCAGTTCACTCTTCAACTAAGTTTTCTCCTTTTCAGATTGTTTATAGGTTTAATTCATTAACACCTATGGGTTTTTTGCCTTTGCCAATGGATGAACATGCTAGTTTGGATGGAAAAAACAAAGCAGAGATGGTTCGTTAAATGCATGAAAAGGTTAAACAAGATATTGAAAAGATGAATAATCAATACGCTAATAAGGCGAACAAAAGAAGGAGCAGAGTTATATTTGAACCCGGTGATTGGGTTTGGGTACACATGTGGAGGAAAGGTTTTTTGGCAAATTAAGATCCAAATTGCAAACTAGAGGCAATGGTCTTTTTCGAGTCCTTGAAAGGATTAGGGATAATGCGTATGAATTGGATCGTCTAGGTGAATATGACATTAGTGCTACTCTTAATGTGGCTGATCTTTCTCTTTTTAATGTAGGTGAAGATTCGAGGACGAATATTCCTAAAGAAGAAGGGAATGATGCGATACAATTTGATTATTTATATTTGCTCCAATTACACATGCTAGAGCGAAGCGCATGAGGGACGTCATGAATGGATATGTTTCCATATTTTGGAAAAGGAATTGAAGTCAATAAAAAGGGCATTATCGAAGTCCTAAGAGTTAGTGTGGTGCATTCGAGTTGATTAGGAGTTAGATTTTATGAAGTTAGACGTCTCGCTGGATAAAAACGTCATTTCTACCTAAACAAGTGTACAAGTCATATGTGCTTGCTATTTATGTTATTAAAACGGAATTTTTCCTAATAACATAAGCAGTTGGACCGGATTTTTCCTAATAATGTAAACAGTTAGACAACCATGTTGTTATGGCAGCGGCTGCGGCCTGAGCCTTGAGTAATTGGAGAATCTCTACCAACTGAGCATCATGAGCCGCAAGTCGATCGTTGACACTCTGTGTAGTAGCAGTGGTAATGGCCCTAGCCAGATTACTAGTCTAACCGGTCTTTGGTGGAGTAGTATGTTGTCCGTCCATCGTGATTTGGATCGAGAAGTGTGTGTTGGATCAACCACAATATATATACGTGTATAGTACATAACATACACTAAAAACATAACAGGTATATAAACCCTAACTTTACCCCCCTCACAATCACTATCCAACTAGGTTTCTAAGTCAAATACATTGGGTTTCCACATCTAAAGTTTTGTTCATTAAGTTTTATGCTCTTTCATTAATTCCCAAGGTTCATCGAACTATGCTCTGATACCAATTGTGGCGTTGGTATCAGGTTAAAGAACAAACTATGCTTTATCCCATAGGTTCCATCTACCATGCTTTGACACCAACTGTGGCCGCCTCAAGGCCACCATGTGAGCTACTAAGCGAGTCCTGCAGCCCTGCTGACGTCCGTTATCGCGTTAACGCTCCTTGAGGTTCGTGCTAATCGTCATATTCTCTATGTTATTTGTTAAAATTCACATTCTTTTAGTTCGAATTAACCATTTACAAGTGTGGCTTATGTTTTACAAAGTTGCAAGCAAATAACCAGTAATTTACAACATAAGTCTTTTAAGAGATAATAAACATGATTTTATTAACTTTCAAGTCATATAGAGCATCAGTCCTATAATGGAAAACCTAAAATAGAGTACACTATATATAAGGTGATAAAAGTAAATATATACAAGTACAAGCGTCTCATAAGTCTCATACAAACCCAAAATATATAACAAAATATGTACATGAACACCTATGAGTAGTGTGCCAAACAGTAGACGAGCTCAAAGATAATCGCCAAGAATCCCCTTACCCTTACTCGTAGAATGATCTGCATTTAGTCATCACAACAAAATCGATGACAAGTCCAGTTAGTAAAATCCCAAGAAAATTCACTAAGCATTCATATGATGAAGTAAAGAAAATCCGATAAACATGTGGAATATAAACAGTCAATTGTAAATGGATCATCGCATGCTTAAATAACAATAAAACATAAATGTGTATGCCCGTCCTGATCAGCCTAGACCATACTTCGGATTCCTTCGTCAGGATCCCTCCATTAGGCGCACCCAACTGGCCCATCACCTGATCCTCTCGATGGCTGACGTAGACTAGCGATGCATCGACATGTGTATCGAAAAGTAGCTCAGGTCATCATTCACCGAGGACTCTTGATACACATGTTATGGTATAACGTGTCATAGATACACAACGGAATACCCGAAGGGAGTAAACTTAACCATTGGTTCAAACTCATAACACAAGCATAGATAACTGATATGAATAAAATATAGAACATGAATACATTGAACATGATAGAGTAAAACATATGTGAAATATGACAAATATTTGAGTGATTTTCAATTGGGTTTTACAAACCTCAAATCGCACTCTAAAAGCTCGAAAACCTCGTCTGACCTCGTCACGCCCCCGATTATCGTACTATAGTCCCCGAGTCCCTTGAGATCAGTTATGAATGTTTTATTTTAGTTATAGATGTTTTAAGTTGAGTTTATAAGTCAGAAAAAACAAAATAGCCCTTGTAAGTTTTAGCAACACTTCAATTTGATACTCAGTATTGCAGTGCAAATTAAACCATGATATATTCAAAATCATTGAAAACACAAAAGAAGAAAGTTTGAGCTCTAGGTTTGAGCTTTCTGGAATAGTATAATAAGCAAAGTTTCGATATAATACGAATGAGATATCAAAGATTTACAAAGACAACTCGAATTAGAACCAAAATCTGACTAGCAAGTTTGTAAAAATCATTTCTCCAAATTTATAGCTCCAATAACAATGATTGTTTGTCACAAGCCTTCTAATATATCCAAAAACAACATATTACAATATGAGCTCAATTTGATAAGAATTAAGAGAGTAATGCCTTGTCAAAATTCATTTTAAAAATCTTATTATAGCATTTCAACTGCTTAATTGCATAGCATTTTTTAGCTAGAACTAGTATTGAGTTTCAAAATTTCTCAAAAGACAAAGTTGTAGATCTTTGAGTAATCTTTCAAACGTTATATGATCCGCCCCATTTGGAGTTCGTATGAGAGATTCATGCTCAATTTATAGAGGTTATGTCAAAAATTTGCTAAGAACTAATATGCATGCATTAAGAACTCATGAAACCCCAATTTCTTGCCAATTATTGATCATCCAAATCAGTTTAAAAACTCTAATTTAGACAAAAATAGAAGTTTAATCTGTAAAACTCATTTTTGCACAACCCCCCCCCCCCCCCCCCCCCCAAAAAAAAAAAAAAAAAAACTTAAGTTTCCATGTACATATTTTTTTATGGATTTAAGCAACTAAATTGTGAGTTTTTAGACCTAGATAATGAACACTTAGATTTGATCTTCCTAGCTTGATTCTTCTAGTAGATGGCCTCAATTTCTCCAAGTTTTTACTGAATTTTCCTGCATGCTAGCCCAAGAACAATCTTTCTTATTGTTGCATGAAGAGATTTCCCACTAACTTAGCTATATATATGTTGTGTTATAATCAATTGTGTTCATGTATCTCGAGGTCAATCTAATGGTTCTTGTTAACTCCTACTCCACTAACTTCCATCTTGTTGATACCAATTCCCAACTCAAATCTCCTATGATTCCATTCTAGTGCGAATCTTGAGACAAATCTATGACATCAGTTTTTTCATCAAACTATAGGCATTTGTAATTAATTGATTCAATTAATTTAACTTATGTAATTTTATACATATGTAGGCTATTTAGGGTCTTAAATTGGTGTATTACCAGTTCCCCTAGTACTCAATTACTCGAGACCCAATGCCTCGCGTCTCTGTACGCATCCTGAGGTGTACCAATCCTTAATGTATCCGATTATTATGACTTAGCCTAAAGTTTGATTATCTATTTTATAACATATTTACCCTTGTTCTAGTCATTTTATTTAAGTTAGCATTATAAGACTCAGTGTACTAATACTACGCCTACCCGGTACCCTCGTCTGTACGCTTTACGAGGCAGTTACCTGTCACACAGTTTCACATGGTATGACAATATAAATATACACATGCGATGAGTTATGAAATAAATAATAATTAGCATCGCAATTATGCAACCAAAAGACAAAAATAACTATTCAAGCCCAGTCGAGCATGTTTTAGCCTATCCGGTGCATCCACATGGACCTGAGCTGGCGTCCGGGTCTGAAAATCATCTAAATAATGGCGTTAATAGATATTGGACCCTTACATAGGTTCGCCAATTAAATTGGCACTCTTCATTTTTGTCATTTTTATTTTATTTTATTTTCTAAATATTAATTATATATTAAAATTTTAAATATCTAAAAGAACAAGTTTTAAGAGAAAAATAAAATAAAATATCGATAAAAAGTAAGATAGTGTAAAACATAGCGTTGATGGGTTGGAGACGTAAACAGTGTTAGTGACAATTTGTACACTAATGTTACACTATTTTAGTGTTATGGGTTGGAGATAGACTCATGTGACTTAAGGTTTGAACATAAAACCTCTTTCCAATTTATCGAAGTTCTAACCACTGAATAACTTTTGTGTGTAATTTTCAATATTTATTAAGTATATTAAATTTTTAACTAGTATTGACATGCACATTTAGACTCGCTTAAGCCAGGCCCATATCGAGTTTGGGAGGGCTTGGGCTCGCCACATGTAGAAGGGGGCTCCTAGATAAGGCCATGAAAAAAGACTCGCTTAGGCCTAGCTTGAGTCCGTTCAAGCCCACTCAGTAAATATATCTAATCTATATATCTATATAAAAGTTGAAGGAGAGAGAAAGTTTCACATGCCCTCTCTTTCCACTAGGACTAGCAATTTGGGTCATGAAACGATTAACACGACACGACACGTAATAAACATGTCGTGGGTTTGGCTTAAGTAGGTCTAAATGATAAACATGTTAATACGTTTATACACTGTTAATAAACGAGTCATTAACATGTCAACATGTTTAACTCGTTTATGACTCGCTTAACACGACTAAAGAATAATGTATAAATAATAAATATGGTATAAAAAATAGATTGGTACAAAATTCACTCATTTGAATGCATGTTAATAGCATGATTTATTTATTTTATTTATAGACATTTTTTATCAAATTTTATTTTATATTTGAGAGGAAATATTCATTTTTCTTTTAATATAGTATTTATGTTTTAGATTTTATTAATAATTATTTATCAAGAGAAAAAAAGACTTTTCACCAAAGTAAAATTTAGATATTTTTTTGGATGATTCTTATAATTTTGTCTATGTTATTATTACGAGTCATTTTTGCTTTATTATTAAGAGTAGTAAAGACTCGAATGAAAAAATAAAGTAAAATTAACGACTATATACTGTTGTAAATTGAGTTGGAACTTGCTAAGAACTAGAGAAGGAAAATAGAAGACTAAGAACTTCTACTACCACAAAAGAGAAGAGAAGAAATGAGATAGTTGGAATAAGAAGTTTTCATTCAACTTGGTGTGTAAATTACAATGGGGTTGGCATCCTTTATATAGGTTATTTGGTGATTATGATAATTGTACTTATACAATGTGTACAAGTTATACATACACCATAAGTCATACAACACATCACAAGTAACATAGACAATACATGGAAGAGTTGGTGTACATTGGAGAGGATTACAAGTTACATGACAATACATAGACAAGTGGAGGTACTATTAAGTGAGAAATACAAGTTACATGAACGCACAATTTGATGGTGTACATGCATGGTCATATTTCAATCAGCAAGGCATATATCGCTCTTATTTGATTCATGACTTGAACACATGATTTGTTGATCCATCTAGACAAATAATGTTTGGCAAATCAGAAAAAGAGTCATATTTCAATGATAAAATTCATAATATATTGCCTTTGATTTTGAAGGCATGGTAAAGGTCACAAAAATACTCGGGTATATATATGACAATATTTAGGCAAAATAGTCTTTCATATATGACCAAAAAATGTCACAATTATGAGCACTCATTGTCAATAATTATTTGCCCTTTGTAGTGGTGCACCATTTTTATTCCAATTTTTGGTGGAATTGTCAATACGACCTTTACCTAATATTTTCACATTTTCCACGTCCATAAATTTATTATTGCGATCATGACCATTATATACAACATATGTTTCTTAATTTGAAGCTGAACTAAGTGGGCGTGAGCGATATTATATTTATAATATCTCATTATCTTTACTTAGCTACCATGAGACAAGAAATCAATTCTTAATATTTATCGAATTGATGTGCGCACTCGATATTTCTTGCAGCAATAAATCGAGGCGGGCCATGTGACCTTCTTTTTATTATCTCATCAGTCATATTTCCACATAGCCTCAACATAGAGGTAATTAAAATTGTGGAATTATAATTAATATTTGACTAATTAAATTTTGTAGCATGAGACTCAACCGTTCATTTTGAGCTTTTGGAGCACTACCCTTTTGGTATGTATATATATAACTCCATAAGGTGAAAAGATATATAAAGTGAAATATTCACTTTTCAAATCTCTAAAGAGAGATTGGCGAATGATTATGTATACCACACAGTTTTGCATATATGCTTTATTCACAAATTGTAGTATCTAATTGTCATGACAAGTAATTCTTGTTGGTAATATAATAAGGCAACAAGTTCAACTATGATTGAATAATATTTTGAAAATAAATTTAATATAAAATAGTTTTTCCCTTTCTATGTAAAAACATAACATATGATTAAATATATGTTCACAACTTGATTCATTAATAAACAAAATGTACTATTCGTATGAGTTGGTGGGACAACCTCCAGATTGGGTGGCGAGACATAGTCTACTTAATATCATGCCTCCTCGAACAGGATAACCCGTCTCCCTTTCAATGTTTAGCTTTACCGGGGACAAGACTTACCCACTATCAACTCGAACTTATAGCATTATTTGTATTATAAAATCAAGAATAGAACAATAACTAATCATTTGTAGTTTTAAGAGAAAAACTATATGTCACACATTAACTTTTGATTTCCGATGTAGAAGATTGTACAAGACGCAACTACAGAGCATACTTTCGCAATCAGCGACGTTATAATGCATAGTATATGAATAAAGTATGCATATAGAAGTTATGCATGTAATAAAAGGAAGCAACCATGATAATATATAAATAAATTGAACTTATTTAAATAACAAAAGTTATACTTTCCTAGCTTTGTCTCCTTAACAAGCCTTCTTGAACTTCAAGATCCCCTTAATGCTAGAGCAAGCTCGAGCTGATAACGTGTTGTAAATTGAGTTGGAACTTGCTAAGAACTAGAGAAGGAAAATAGAAGACTAAGAACTTCTACTACTACAAACTACTACTACAAAGGAGAAGAAAAGAAATGAGATAGTTGGAATGAGAAGTTTTCATTCAACTTGGTGTGTAAATTACAATGGGGTTGGCACCTTTTATATAGGTCATTTGGTGATGATGATAATTGTACTTATACAATGTGTACAAGTTATACATACACCACAAGTCATACAACACATCACAAGCAACATAGACAATACATGGAAGAGTTAGTGTACATTGGAGAGGATTACAAGTTACACGACAATACATAGAGAAGTGGAGGTACTATTAAGTGAGAAATACAAGTTACATGACTACACAATTTGATGGTGTACATGCATGGTCATCTATATTCCACAACATGTACAACCACATTATATTTTATTAGCTATTTTAGTATGTTTGTTGGAATTTAATCATTTAGATATATTTTAAAAAGTAGTAACCAAATTATAAAAGTTTAAATAAAATCAAATTTTTAAATACAATATTTAATAAATGGGTGGTATGAATACACGACATGTTTAACACGACCTATTTAGACACGAAAATAATTAACGCGATTAATAAACATGTCATGTAATGTGTTTGCATTATACGGGTCATGACCTGTTTATCACATGACACGTTTACGACTCACCGATACGAATTGCCACCCCTACCTTCCACCATTTTATTTTTAGGATTTTCTCATTTTTTTTATTTTTCTATTTTAAGATATTTATATATTTGTGTTATTTATTGTTTTAAGATATATTCGTCCCCCTATTTTTGGAAAACGAAAAATATATGTTTATTTTTTGGGTTATTTATCATTTTAAGATATGTTCATCCCCCATATTTTTGAAAAATAAAAAATTTAATTTTGAACAACTAAACGATGGTCTAATTAGTGATTTATTCATCAATGCATTAAGTCTTTATTTCGAGTCTTACACCATCAATTTGGTTACCTCAACATTATTTATATATATTATTTAAGGCACTAAAATAACAATTAAGTTCATTTGAATTCTTTTTTTTTGTTAATGAATGGTTACTTCAATGATTTATAAGTAAAAAAAATTTAACTCTTTTCTAAGAAATATGAGTTGATTATTGTGAATTGTAATTTTAATTGTAAAAAAGTATTACAATATATTCATGTAAATTAATTTATTAACTTTATCTTAAAGTTTTAATAACTCTAAATTCGATTAGTTGCACACCAATGTTAAGGGCAATATAGCATATGTACCCATACAAAAGTAGAACTGATAGGCCCATATATAACCAACCACTAAGGAAACATTAAAATACCACACTTCCATTCACAGGCCCATACAAAAGTAGGACAGATAAATGCCATCGACTGCGCTTGTGCGATCACAGGCCGAATAGCCCCCTGGGCGACATTGTAGAAGATATATGCAGTCCCCATGAAGAACCCATGAAGAACTTAATCAGATTTGCACCTCGCACTACTAAAGAGGTTGCCCACATCTTGGCTACTGCAGCCTTAAAAGCTAACTTCTCATGGAGTTGCAGCACCAGCTGTCCTTTGTTAATTTCGAACCACGTACGAAATGGCAAAGTTCTATTAAATGAAAAGGAATGGTAATGTGTTTTGTCAAAAAAATGCCACTTTTTATTTAATAAAAAAAATGGCAACCAACCATAATAAACCATGTTTATCACTAGAAAACGGTAAAAAATTTACCACTGCCTATGGTAAGTGGTAGTGATAGTTACCATTGGTAAATTATTATATATATTTTTTTTAAATGTGGATTCTTTGAAAAGAATAAAAAAAAATTGTGGTCTTTTAGTGGTTATTGGTTAAAGTCGAGTTCATCAGTGGTTGGCTCACTAGTGAACTGTGCTTGTACCACCACAAAGCCATACTTTTTTTTTTTCAAAAAAAAAACCAAATTTTGTTTTGCGGTCATGTCTTAGTTGTCCATACCTGCTGTCAGCCCCTCAATAGCATGACCCGAGTAGGCTAGGCTAGGCAGCAAAAAACCTAGCCAATGACCGAGTTCGGGAGGGCTCGGCTGGTTCCACAGGTTCGATCGCGAGTAAACATGCAAAATAGTGCACAGGCGTAAAGGGGGTTGCGCCTGGGCACGGGCCTTGGCGCAAGGGCGCGTGCATGGGCACGTGCCTTGGCGCAAAACACGCGCATAGCGCCTTAGTGTGTGGACGCGTATGCACAGACGAGCGTGCGCATGGACGAGCTCGCATGGACGTGCGCGCATGGACGTGCGCGCATCGGCGCAGCGCCTTAGCGCATGGACGAGTGCACCTTGGCACGGCGCCTTGGCGCGGGCACGGGCAAGACTTAGCGGATTCTTTGGCACGAGCAAGGTCGCACCTCGGCACGAGCAAGGTCGCGCCTTGGCACGGGCAAGGGTTGACAAATCTTGACTTGGGCGTTGACCAAGTCAAAGTACGATTGGTCTCATTTTGGGATGTTTTCTATTGGAGCTAAGGAAACAGCTTAACATCTACTATAGGGAGAGGCGTGCTCTCTCCCTGGGGCGGCATGAGCAAAGTAGCAAGGACCCTTGAGCATGCCTTGGGCGCAATGCCAAGGCACGACCCATGGACGGATCATGGCGTCGGCCACCCCAAGCCGGTGGGACTCGACCGAGCCCCGGCTAGCACCCGAGGTGCCTGGGCACGGCCAGGCACCACCAAGCAGTCCCTATCCCGTAGAGAAACATGGGCCACGTCCATTGAGGCGTGGATGGACCAAGTCAAGGCGGTTCCAAGCGGTTGAGTAACTACCTTGGTCATGGGCAGGGGCCATGATCAAGGCACGTCCAAGGAAGTCCCAAATACATGGAGCATGTTGCAATTGACCCTGTAATGGTGGCAGTTATGGAACGAGGTGGCAGCAAGGGAGCAAGGCAGTTGGGTAACTACCTTGACCACAAAGGAAGTGGTGTTTTACTTGGTCTATGGACTGATGTACACAGGACATGTGTCCTAGTTGGTTATGTAACTACCTATTGGCTGGTCTATAAAGCCAAGGGCTCTAAGCTTAGGGAAGCATAGAGTTCCAGTGTTGTATTCCCAATTAAGAGCTAGTAAAAACGTTTCCTTATTGCCATTGCTTGTTGTCCCTTTAATTCGAGTATTGGTGTGCTGAAATAAGGTGGCCCTTGGCACCACGGGTTCGATTGAGTAAGAAAAAATTCCTAGAGAAAAACCCCTCTTTAATTGGCCCTGTGACAATTGGTATCAGAGCTTCGTTCGGAGACGATGGCGGCCCGAGCAGCGAGCGATCTAAGTGAGAACACCTGATGGCGACGATGTCTGCCCCGGTAGAACATGCGGAGTCTTCAACGACGTCACAACGTATTGAAGGCTTGGAGATGTTGGTGGCTTCATTGGTGACTAGGGGTGAGTCACAAGAAGCCATAATAGCTATGTGGGAAATGAGATTTGAGGAGCTTGTAGCATATGTGCGTTCGGTGGGAGAGCTTACCACCAAAACAGCATCGACGATGGCTTTGGAGGTGAATCTACTCAAGCGAGCCGTGGGCGGATCCTCGGAAGTTGCCATTGCGGTGAAGTCCCGAACCAAGGTGCCAGAGCCAAAGAAATTCTCAGGCAAGCGGAGCGCGAAGGAGCTTGAGAATTTCCTTTGGAACATGGAGCAGTACTTTGCTACTGCTGGGACAAAGGAGAGTCATAAGGTCATCTTGACCTCTATGTACCTCGAGGGCGATGCGAAGCTCTGGTGGAGAACCAGAGTGTATGATGATGCGGCTGCGGGCAGACCCAAGATTGTGGATTAGGAGGTGCTCAAAAGGGAATTGAAGGATCAATTCCTTCCTACCAACGCGGCTTGGCAAGCGCGGGAGGCCTTGCGCAAGCTCAAGCGGACGGGATCGGTTCGAGACTATGTTAAGGAGTTTTCCTCCCTCTTGCCGGACATTAAAAACATGTCAGAGGAGGACAAACTCTTTAACTTCACTACGGGATTGCAGTCATGGGCTCAATCTGAGCTAAGAAGGTAAGGGGTGAAAGACTTGCCTGGGGCGATTGCGGCGGCTGATAGTCTTGTGGATTTCAAGACTAGTTCTTCCCCGAGCGAGGGAAAGAACAAGGAGAAGAAGTCGTTCAAAGACCACCACAAGAAGGGCTAGAAAAAGTCCTTCCCTCCTAAGCATGTGAGCTCGAAGCCGGCCACGAAAGTAGACACGAAACCCTCATCAAGTTCTTCAGGTAAGGGTTGTTTTATTTGCAATGGCCCACACAGGGCACGAGATTGCCCAAAGAATGAGAAACTCTCAGCCTTGATCGCGGAAGATGATGGCCTGCCCCGAACGAACCCACTGCAGTTGTTGAATGCCATTCAACAAGCCAAGACAGGCCCTTCGGAGGGGTTGATGTACGTGGATGATGAGGTGAACCAGAGACGAGTCTTGGCAATGGTGGATTCGGGAGCCATACACTCATTCGTGGCAGATCATATGGTGGAGAAACTAGGACCGGAGCTTGTTGAAAACTCCGGTCAGATGAAAGCTGTGAATTCGGAAGCAAAGCGAATTCAAGGTATGGCCACTGATGTGAACCTTAAGGTTGGATCTTGGGAGGGAAAGATCAACCTCATGGCGGTTCCCTTGATGATTTTGATGCCATCCAAGGGAATGACTTTTTACATTTGGGGAGTATTGCACTGATGTCGTTCTTAAGGGGATTATTTGTGATGAACAAATCCCATCCATGCTTTGTTCCTGCGGCTAACACCATTGCAGGAAAGAAGAGTACAAAGTTATCCCATCTTTCAGCTATTCAGGTGAAATATGGACTGAGGAAGGGGGAACCAACATTCTTAGCGGCCTTGGTGGAGACTAAGGCAGGAACGACAGCAAGAGTCCCTAATGCAGTTGCTGAAGTACTAGAGGACTTCAGTGATGTGATGCCAGCAGAGTTGTCGAAACAATTACCCCCACAAAGGGTAATCAACCACGAGATTGAGTTAATCCCCGACTCAAAACCCCTTGCACAGGCCCCCTACAGATTGGCTCCAAAGGAGTTGAAGGAGCTGAGGAAGCAGTTGCAAGAGCTGTTGGAGGTTGGATTCATTCAGCCATCCAAGGCACCATATAGAGCACCAGTCATGTTCTAGCGGAAGCACGACGGATCCCTTCGATTGTGTGTGGATTACAGGGCGCTGAACAAGTTAACAGTGAAAAACAAGTACCATATTCCGTTGGTGGCAGACTTGTTCGATCGGCTATCTGGTGCAGCCTACTTTACAAAGTTGGACTTGATGTCGGGATACTACCAAGTCCAAATTGCAGCTGGAGATGTTCCTAAAACAGCCATGGTGACTAGGTACAGATCATTTGAATACTTGTTCATGCCATTTGGCTTAACAAATGCCCCTGCCACATTCTGTAACTTAATGAACGATGTACTAAGGGAGTTCATTGATCGATTCGTTATCGTTTACCTTGACGACATTGTAATTTACAGTCAGAACCTCCAAGATCATGTGGATCACTTACGGATGGTTCTGACTACTTTGAAGGCTAACCATTTGTATCTAAAGAAGGAGAAATGTGAGTTTGTTGCGCAAACGATTTCTTTCCTTCGTCATGTTGTAGGCTAAGGCAAACTACAGATGGACTCGGAGAAAGTGCGGGCAATCATGGAGCACGAAGGTCCAAGAGTTGCGGTCCTTTCTGGGTTTGGCGAACTACAATAGGCGGTTCGTGGAGGGCTACTCAAGGAGAGTGGCACCGCTGACAGATCCTTTGAAGAAAGATCGAGCTTGGGCATGGACGGATCGATGCAACCAAGCCATGGCGAAGCTGAGGCAGGTCATTGCCTCTGAACCAGTGCTGGGACTACCAAATCTCGACCTACCATTCGAGGTGCACACATACGCATCAGATAGGGCATTGGGGGTGGTATTTGTCCAGGAGGGACACCCTATTGCTTTCGAAAGTAGGAAACTGAAGGACGCGGAGCAGAGGTACCCAGCTCACGAAAAAGAAATGTTGGTTGTGATCCATGCCCTCCATCTTTGGAGGCATTATCTGCTGGGAACCAGTTTTGTGGTACGGACGGACAATGCGGCAATCACCTACTTCATCAGTCAGAAAAAGCACAATAGAAGCAGGCGAGGTGGCTAGACTTCTTGGCGGAGTTTGATGTTCAATTTGAGCATAAGTCCGGGAGACTCAACTCAGTTCCAAATGCACTCAGTCGCAAGGTGGTGGCTGAGATGGTGGCAGCAGCAGTGAGGCTCGAAGGTGAATTCCTGCCTCGCATCAAGGAGAAGACGAGCAAAGACCCTATTTGTTCGAAAATGCTAAAGCTAGTGGCTGAGGGGGTCATTCGGAGGTTTTGGTGTGAAGATGGAGTCATCTATGCTAAAGGGGGACATCCATATGTCCCTAGTACTGGCGGACTAAGGCGACAACTTTTGAAGGAGACACATGATGCTCGGTGGGCTGGGCATCCAGGCATGGAGCGCACCTATGCCCTTCTATCACGGTCGTTCTTCTGGCCTAAAATGGAGGAGGACATTGATCGGTACGTGAGAACTTGTCTTGTGTGCCAACATACAAGACAGAGAGAAGGAAGGCACCAGGGTTGCTGGAGCCTCTACCCGTACTAGACAGACCATTCCAAAGCATTTCTATGGATTTCATTACTGGTCTTCCTAAGGTGCAGGGAATGACCAACGTGCTGGTGGTGGTGGACAGATTCTAGAAGTATGCTACATTCATATCAGCTCCGAAGAATTGTGATGTGGATCTAACTGCGGAGTTGTTTCTGAAGCATGTGGCGAAATATTGGGGCATACCGGAAGATATCATCAGTGATCGAGACGTCCGGTTCACTGGAAGGTTTTGGGTGGCGTTGTTCAATTTATTGGGTTCGGAGTTGAAGTTTTCCACAGCAAACCATCCCCAAACGGATGGGCAGACAGAGAGAATCAATACTTTGCTGGAGGACTACCTCAAACACTACATGAATGCAAGTCAGTCTAACTGGGTGGATCAACTTGACCTCCAATTTTGATATAACCTTCACGAAAGCTCAGCAACGGAGCTGAGTCTGTTCGAGGTGGTGACCGGACAACAACCGGTTACTCCACATGAGGTAGCCAAGTCAAAGTCGATGGGGTCGAGCCCAGCGGCTTACCGCTTTGCGAGGAGCAAGCAGGAGCTGAGGGCAGCAGCTTAGTTTGGCCAAAGGTGTCCGGAGGATGAAGAAGTATGTTGACCAGCACAGGAGACCCTTGGAGTTCCAGGAAGGGGACCTGGTCTTGTTGAAGCTCTCTCCTCAGATATTGAAGAAGTTCAACAAGAAGGAGACGCACAAGGATCTGGTACAGCGATACGAATGACCATTCGAGGTGGTCAAGCAAGTGGGAAGGGTGGCTTATCACCTAAAGCTACCAAAGAGGTTGAAGATACACCCTACATTACATGCCAGATATCTTAAACTTTTCCACTATGATGAAGCAGATCCAGATAGGAGCACAGCGAGGCGAGCTCCGCCTTTGGTGCGAAAAGAGTTTACAGGGGAGATCGAGCAAATTCTAAGCCACGAAATGCGTGGCCAAAGCAAGAAAAACAGGCGAACTTTTTACTTGATCAAGTGGGTTGATGTTGAAGAACCTACTTGGGAGCGAGATACTACTCTATGGCAGTTTGAGAAAGAGATAGCAGACTACCAGAAGCGGCAGCAACCGAGCAGTTCGATGAGGGCATCGAAGATTTTGGTGGGGGGATGTTTGTCAGCCCCTCAATAGCGTGACCCGAGTAGGTTGGGCTAGGCAACAAGAAACCTAGGCAATGACCGAGTTCAGGAGGGCTCGACTAGTTCCATAAGGTTCGATCGCGGGTAAACATGCAAAATAGTGCACAGGCGTAAAGGGGGTTGCACCTGGGCACGGGCCTTGGCGCAAAACACGCGCGTAGCGCCTTAGTGTGTAGACGCACGCGCATGGACGAGCCCTCATGGACGTGCGCGGATGGACGAGCGCGCATCGGCACAGCGCCTTAGCGCATGGACGAGTGCACCTTGGCACGGCGCCTTGGTGCGGGCACGCGCAAGACTTAGCGGATTCTTTGGCACGAGCAAGGTCGCGCCTCGGCACGAGCAAGGTCGCGTCTTGGCACGGGCAAGGGTTGACAAATCTTGACTTGGGCGTTGACCAAGTCAAAGTACGCTTGGTCTCATTTTGGGATGTTTTCTATTGGAGCTGAGGAAACGGCTTAACATCTACTATAAGGAGAGGTGTACTCTCTCCCTGGGGCGGCATGAGCAAAGTAGCAAGGACCTCGAGCATGCCTTGGGCGCAATGCCAAGGCACGACCCATGGACGGATCATGGCGTCGGCAACCCCGAGCCGGTGGAACTCGACAGAGCCCCGGCTAGCACCCGAGGTGCCTGGGCACGGCCAGGCACCACCAAGCAGTCCCTATCCCGTAGAGAAACATGGGCAACGTCCATTGAGGCGTGGATGGACCAAGTCAAGGCGGTTCCAAGCGATTGAGTAACTGCCTTGGTCATGGGCAGGGGCCATGATCAAGGCACGTCCAAGGAAGTCCCGAATACATGGAGCATGTTGCAATTGACCTTGTAATGGTGGCAGTTATGGAACGAGGTGGCAGCAAGGGAGTAAGGCGGTTGGGTAACCGCCTTGACCACAAAGGAAGTGGTGTTTTACTTGGTCTATGGATTGATGTACACAGGACATGTGTCCTAGTTGGTTATGTAACTACTTATTGGCTGGTCTATAAAGCCAAGGGCTCTAAGCTTGGGGAAGCATAGAGTTCCAGTGTAGTATTCCCAATTGAGAGCTAGTAAAAATGTTTCCTTGTTGCCATTGCTTGTTATCCCTTTAATTCGAGTATTGGTGTGCTGAACTAAGGTGGCCCTTAGGCACCACGGGTTCGATTGAGTGAGAAAAAATTTTAGAGAAAAACTCTTCTTTAATTGGCCCCGTGACACCTGCCATGGTGCTCTTTTCAACCTTTTTTGCAGTGAAATGGCAGCTAACCTAAGTATTTCTTCACTTAGACTATGCTCGGACTTTTGACATTCTTTACTTAGAATCTGCTAGAACTTTTGATATTAACAAATAATGTGTGATATTTCTAACAAGTTTATTAGGTATTTCATCACATCAACGTTAGTGACAATAAATCAACTTAAAAAGGAAGTCAATAATTGCAGATTTAAGTGTGTTGACAAAAAGGAGATTGAAATAGCTCAGGACTTAGTTTGAATAAGGACAAAGATTGGAGAGTTTGTATTAAAGTTATGTACAATTTATATAAGGTATATAAATTCCACCACACAAATAAAAATTGCATTAGATTTATGTATTTCATAAAAATTAGTTTTTGAAGTCCTTAATACTATGAATTCAAAATTTTTAATTTCGCGAGTTATAAAATAATTTAAATTATGAAATGTATTTTATCGCGTGTTTTTAAATATGTGTCAAGTGTTCAAATTGATTTTTGATTGAAACGCTATCAATTTAGATGCTTTTTCACAACATTTATAAAAGCATATTTCTTCAACACTTTTGGCACACGCTTTATGTAAGTCCCTTATATATAAATAGAGTTTCGTGTGCACGTGCATCAATGCAATAATCAAAAGTCTATCGCTTATATATGCGCACGTGCATTAATGCAATAATCAAGAGTCATAATCGAGTTTCGTGAGCACGTGCATTAATGCAATAATCAAGAGACATAATGAAGCAGGTGCCCAAATGACTGTCAATATTGAGCGATCGGTTGGATTAGGTTATCGATCACCACGATTGGTTTTTATCCTCAATGTGGTTACAAGATTATAACTGCTTTTATTTGGTCTTAGCTTTTGATGTATCTATGTATCTATAAATAGATGTAAATTCAAATTAGTCAGTTCAATAAAGACTCTCATTTTATATAAAACTTTCATGGTATCATAACCCTAGCTTTTATGTACTACTCGTGCATCAATCTATGTGAGTTCGTGTATGTATGTATGTTCATCAGCTACTCCAGTTTCTTGTGCTTGTGTGATGATCAGTCGCTCTCAATCGGTTGTTGATCTCTATGTTTGTTGATCAACAATCTGAGTTTGCCAATAACCGCTGCTTTGGGTCCCTACCAGTCCGTGTTGATCTCTCCGTGTGCTTGCATTCTCCAGCCACTACACACCAGTCGCTTCACCCATTCATTCGTGGACCTAATTCGTCAAATCCATTGGTTCGTGGGCCCTCACTGCTAAAGCCCGTTCATGTCCAGCCTGTGTTCATCTGAGCCCGTGCACCTGATTATACTAATCTTAGAGTTTTTGGTAGTGCTTGTTTTGTTCTTCTCAATCCTCCGGAGCACACTAAGCTTGAACCACGTACTCGTCTATGTTCTTTTCTTGGATATGGAATTGAACATACAGGCTATCCATGTTAGGATCCTATTTCTTGAAGATTGCGAATCTCCATACATGTCACTTTTTGGGAGCACACTATGTTTTCCAAATTGTCCATGTTTAATACTTCCCTCTCCTATTCTTGGCCTTTCTTCACTAACTCGTATGTCGAGTTCTCTTCCTCTTCTGATGTAGGTACTTCAGCTGAGCTCGATAATTGCAACCCCACTCCATCACCCGTTTTGGAAGAATCTGCTCCTTCAGCTAATCATGTACGCCCTCCTCCTCGTCGATCTGATTATCTGACCCCATGTAATTATAACATCTAGCAGACTTAGATTACCTCTCTTGATAATCTAGCAGCTTTAACCTCTTCATCAATAAATAATTGAGAGTAAGATATTGTATCATCAATTACAAAACTTTATTATCCATGAAGGATTCTAAAGCAAACCTTAAACCTCAATGTTATTTTAGATTAATTAAATAATTTTCGAAATCCCGTAAACAAAATCTCGACTATATCTCTTCTATTTTTAATTCTACACCAGAAATTTTGGCCTTCAAAAATCTTCAACAAAACATGCTCAATTTTAGTGGAAATGTCGAAGGACTCACAATCAATATGTATTGCATCAACTAAATTATATATTTATTTTAACTTGATTTAAAGTATCAAGATTCTTAAACTAGCATTACCTTAATTCCAAAATTATTTCAATTCATCCTAAAACATTTTCAGCCATTTTAAAGGAGATCATAATCACACTCGATACCATAAGCTCATTTATACAATATAATATATTTAAAAATCAATACATATATAGAGAAAAGAACTAAGCAAGTCACATACATTTGGAAAGCTTTCATTTTCCCTTAGTGCCACTAGAACCTGTCATTATCCAATTATAAAAATTTGATAATGTCAAATACGTAAATCACACATTATCCAGTACACATGTAATAATCAAATGCATAACAATCCAAGGAATTTAAACGAAGAATATAATCCAAGGAATTTAAATACAACTGTGAATTCATCCCCTTTTTGCTATTCGACCACAATCAGATAATGTTCTCTGAAAGTAATAAGTAAACAATAATAAGGACTCATGCGCGGGGAGAGTAACCAAATGAGTATCGTTCATTGAGTCTATTAAAGTATGATCTAGTTCAACGTGATATCATGATAATTATGTGATCTAAAATATCAGTGATTCTAGCCCCTCAAGCATAATATAGTTCTACCATGTACATAGTCAGTTAGACATTATAAGTTCTACCCTGTAATACACAGTCAGGCAGCTTGATATATCCTGTGCACACAATCAGGTAGACACTAAATAGATTTACCATGTAATACAGTCAGGTAGACCTTATAAGGAGACTCAAATCGCCTTATCCTCCCAACCCGTGTATGCATGTACAACAAAAATGTAATATCAAGGATCAACGCAATTTATACGAAATTATAATCACACAATGTAAAAGTTACTATGAAATTTACTTAACATTACAAATGCGATATCGCAACTCCTTTGCAATTCGAATCAGTAAACTAGTCCACATGGGGATCCGATCACAGTCTTATAATTCATTAATATATCTTGTAAGCCTCCACAACAACTTTAGCATTTTTCCAATTATTTACAATTTAATTAACCCAACCGCAACCCGAAATCGCTAAAATACTTCCAAAATAAATTATCCGATGTCTGGGTTTCATTTTTCACTTAAGATTATTGTTCGACATCAAAAATTACGTTGCCCACGCTTAAATATAATTTTCTAATTTCTTATATATTTATCGGTCGTACTCGACCCGAAAACCTCGAAATCCTTCCAAATCAACTTATCGGATATCCGAATCCCAATTTCAACTCCAAATTGTGATTCAAAATTGAAAATTACCCTAACTAGGCTTTAAA
This sequence comes from Stephania yunnanensis, assembly GCA_039657365.1. Taxonomy (NCBI): domain Eukaryota; kingdom Viridiplantae; phylum Streptophyta; class Magnoliopsida; order Ranunculales; family Menispermaceae; genus Stephania; species Stephania yunnanensis. The sequence goes on along the minus strand of CM077590.1, from coordinate 37,908,573 downwards.
ATAATTTTTAAAATTTTGGACATTTTTCGGTACCATAGCACGCTTTACGAGGAACCCAGTATAAATCCTTGAGAAAATTCCAAATTCCATATTTTTCATAAAAAACTGCAATTTCAATTTGTTTGGCTCAAATATATTTTTTAATGAATTTTTCTCGTTTTTTATGAATTTTGTTTTTATAAATCTCTAGCATTTTTCTCCTATTTTCTTTTTAATTGAGGTTTGACCCTTGAACCGGACCCGGTTTGGTCCGATCCCCGGTATCTAGCATTTATTTAGCTTTGGCTCCAACCCTAAAGGTATTTGGGCAAGGGAGACGGCTAGTCCTCGGACCGAACCTCTCCAACTCCATCTCCTCTAACCTCTATTAACAAACCAATAACACAATATACAAAAACGATCAGCTCAACAACGTCGACAACCATTAGCAACAACCCAACAAAAACTCAACTTGTATGGAAACCGATTTCTCTCCATCTCTCTCCATCTCCCTCTTGTTTTCTTTCCCTTATTCTCGATCAATCTCTTTGTGCGTGGAAGAAAACAATGGGGAAGAGCTTCTGTTTGCTTTGCAAACAATATATTAGATTTTTTCGAGATTCGCATCACGCAAATCTCAAGACAAATCAAATGATTTTAATTTCATAATATCAATTTACTCTTCCTCGAGATATTTAGTACGTATCTCGACGTCAATCTTTGATTTAAAACAAATTGAATAAGGCAATATTGATATTATAGATATATATTAGGATTTATTCAAGATTTTCATCACATGAATCTTGAGGCAAATCTAACGATTCATTTATTTTATATATATTGATCTTTCTCGAGTGTATCTGGAGGTTGATCAAGTGGTTATCAACTAGATACATATCACGTATCTCACTATGAAATCAATTATTTTGATCTCCTCGATATATGTATCACGTGTCTCGAGACATATCAAATGGTTTTATTAAAAACCCATACACCACTTGATTCTCCTCGAGATTGGATAACACGCATCTCAAGGCGTGAACAAATCATCATCCATAGTAATGTTGAGCCATTTCTTTTCCTCGACACTTACGCTATGCGTCTTTCGAGGCATATTCAGTGTATATTTTTATTTAATTCAAACTATAGGGTTAATTTATAGATTTTTATTTATAAACTATATTATATATGTAAATATACATACACCTATATATCCGCTGCTATAAATTCGTCACGCATGCCAATGACCAACCTCGGGTGTACACTATTGTACATCCAATGTGTGTTACCTTCAACCCCGCGTGTCAATAGGTGCCTACCGATTTATTTATTATTTTATTTAATTTCGTGATTATCTTTTCAATTTATGTCCAAATTAAATTTTGAAAAATACCCAAAATTGGAGAAAATTGGAGAAAATTCTCCTAAACGTTGCGAAACTCATGCACACCATGTATACACTCCACTTGACCATATTTTGCGTCAAAATAGTATATAATACATCAAATAGGCATACGACATACAAAAATAGTATTAAATTTATGATCTTTGATCCGTAATACATGGGTCCTACCTCGGATACCTAAATCCTCAAATTAAACTCGAAAATACTTAATTAGTCACCTAATCAAGTTTATAAAATTCTCGGATGTTACACCGACAGGGTAATAGAACACCCTCTTTACCTTAAAGATTATCATTATTTTTTTGCTATTTTTCCTTACATGAGCCTTCCTCTTATCGGGAGGCTAATACTATGTCGGAAGAATTTATGCACCTTAGAAAAGACACATACTTGGGACTTAGTGGATCCTCCTATTGGGTGCAAATGGGTTTATAAGATAAAGAGTCATTCTGATGGTCATGTTGAGTAGTATAAAGCTCGTCTGGTTGCAAAGTGTTACACGTAGAAGTATGGTATTGACTATGAAGAGACGTTTGCTTTCGTGGCTCGGTTAACCTTTGTTTGGAGTTTACTAGCTGTTGTATCTATCAAACAATGGTATCTCTTTTAGATAGATGTTAAGAATGTTTTTCTCAATGGAGATTTTAAGGAAGAATTCTATATGCACCCTCCTCCTAGATATGCCCACTCTCCGAATCATGTTTGTCTTTTACGACGCGCTTTGTATGGACTTAAACAAGCTCCTCGTGCTTGGTTTATGAAACTCAGTACCACCATTACCAAATTTGGCTTCACATTAAGTCCTCATAACTCAGCCTTGTTTACTCGTCACGCTGATCGAGGCATTATTATTCTTTAGCTCTATGTTGATGATATCATTATCATTAGAAATGATTCCACTAGTATGCTATAGGACTATCTCCGACGACACTTTGAGACGAAAGATTTGAAACTCTTAAATTATTTTTCGGGACTTGAAGTCACATCTACTTCAAATGGATATTATTTATTACGGGTCAAATATGCATCTGATTTGATTTCTCGATTTGTGACCACTGATGTTGCTATTACGTCCACTCCTTTAGATGTGAATGTTAAGTTGACTCCATTTGACGACACACTTCTTCCGGATCCAACTCTATATTGACAACTTGTTGGCAGTTTGGTTTATCTTACAGTTAGTCGACCAGATATTGCATATGTTGTTCATATCGTGAACCAATTCATGAATGCTAAGCCATATTGCTCACTTCACAGTTGTTCTTCGAATTCTCCAATATGTAAAGGGTACTTTGTTTCATGGTTTACACTTCTCTGCTGCCTCTACTCTTGTTTTGTCTAGTTATTCAGATGTCGATTGGGCTGGTGATCTGACGGATCGTAGATCCACTACCAGTTAATTTTTTTTTCTTGGGCCATTCACTTATACTATGGCGTAGCAAGAAACAAACAATCATTTCCCACTAAAGTACATAATCTGAATACTGGGCACTTGCTGACGCAACTTCTGAACTACTTTGGCTCCAATGGTTACTTGAGGATATGGGAGTCACCCATTCATCGGCTACTCTCCTACATTGTGACAATCGCAGTGCAATTCGGATTGCTCATAATGATGTATTTCATGAGCGCACCAAACACATAGAGAATGATTGTCAGTTTGTTTGTTAACATCTCCTATGAAGTACGCTTCTGCCTATCGCAGTTTCTTCCATTGATCAGGCGGCATACATCTTCACCAAAACTCATCTTCCGAGACGTTTTCAGGACTTGATTGGCAAACTCAAGTTGGTATCCACAAATCCATCTTGAGTTTGAGGGAAGGTGTTATGATTGATTCGATTCAGTTATCGTCACAATCACCACGATTGGTGTCTATCCTTAATGTGGTTACAAGATTATAACTGCTTTTATTTGGTCTTATCTTTTGATATATCTATGTGTCTATAAATAAATGTAAAGTTGTACTCAAATTAGTTAATTGAATAAAGACTCCCGTTTTATATAAAACTTGCATGAGTGAAACTAGTATTTTTTTTTTCTTTTGTTGGGGATCATTCCTATCAAGCTTAGGCATCAACTAGAAATTTGTCCTTCTATGTTTAAGAGGCCCGCTATGGGCACCCCACCAATTCATGAAGGCACCCATATTTTTTCTCATTTTCCTTTCTAAACTGTAAATGTCTATTTTGCCCCTTCATATATACTCACTCAAACCCCACAAATCATTTTCAATGCAAAACTGGGGCACCCCACCACCTTGGATCACAAGTGCAACCTAAAACCATAATTGTGTTTGCCGAGCGTGTATCGATTCTTGCGTCTTGATATCATCCGACAGCGAGGTAACAATGTTTGACAACCATATGAAACTTTGAAGGAACTATTTTTTGGATCAAAAACTGTGAAATAGATGATTTGGTTTGTCAACATAGGGTTTCTCAAAATTTTAGACGTTTTTTCACGAGCGCGATTGATTCAGCCTCGCAGGACCTAGAGTTATGCAAACGACTCGGTCAACATCCACCGAGAAAGGAATAAAAGTCTCGGTAATGGACAACCGAGAGAAATGTTACATTCTCGGTTGTACATCACCAATAGGACATAAACTATACACTTCGACTTACTCTCGTGATGTGGTGACCGAGACGACAATAAAAGTCTCGGTCATGGACAATCGAGATCTATCTTACACTCTCGGTTGTACATCACCGACAGAACATAAACTATACACTAATGGTTTCTCTCGTGAAGTGGTGACCGAGATAACAATATAACTCTCGGTCATTCGTTGCCAATACTGTGTAAACTATACTGGCCTATCTGGCCGAGAACCACGAGTAAACAAAATCTCTGGCCTGTGTGGCCGAGAACCACGACTTTCCAATAAATGCACCATTGAATGCACCGCCATACAAACATAACAACTACTCTACCAAATGCAACTTAATTAGACTATCAACGTACCTTCAAACGATCGATTTCACGACTTGAGTGTGTGAACGAAAAACTTGAACCGAGCCCTAATGTGGAGACGAAATCGACCAAAACTTGGAGCCTTCAAACTCAAAAAATGTCATACAACAGTGGAGAGAGACGGAGAGGAACGAAGAAAACTGAGATTCGGGATTGCTAGCTGGTTCGTTGACGAGAAGTAGGGCAAGTCAAGCAAGAGGACAGTGGTGGGGTGCCTCTGTTTTGCATGAGGGGTATTTTCGGGATTTCGGGCCTAATTTTTGGGTGCCCTTGGTAATTTGATTTGTGCCCTCAATAAGAGGGTGCATTCATGAATTGGTGGGGTGCCCTTAGCGGCCCTCATGTTTAATCATTCTCATCCAGCCCTAGCCAATGCCTCTCTCGCCTCGTGTGCCTGTTTTGTCTTGTAACTTGCACACGTGCCGGGTCAATGCTTCATTTCATGGTTTCTCCTACCCATAAATGTTAAAAGTGAAAAACTTTCAACACTTGAATGCAACACACAGTTGTTCAGGTCCTTTACACACATCTCGATACACGTGACATCAAAACTCGACGCAAATACCACAGTAGCAGTGTGACAAATGCCGTCTCAAGAGTATTACAGCGACATTGCGCGTCAAAGTTGCAATTTTTTTCTCCATGTTAGCTCCCAAACTAGGGCTTTCCGGACCCCAAGGAAACCACTCCTCTCTTTTATAATTCTTCGACGTAGATGCAATTCGTCCAATTCAATATTCTTTCTTCCTCTACCCATCAAATAATCGCTGAGTGTTTAGGGTTCGTAGGATCGTTTGGCAACACCATGGAGCATCAAAGGGTGGAACAGAGAATCAACGGTTGTTGGTAATTGACGCCAATTGGTTGATTATACTTTGGTGAGTTATAAAACCTCTTCATTCTGTTGTTTGATCGATCAAGTCGTGTTTTTTTTTTCTTTGTTTGGGTTCAACTTGACGAATAGTTGTTCTTTTGTCTAGTCTTTGGCTATTGTATTGTAGTTCTTCCAGTGCATTTTCGTGCCTCGGCCCTTGTTGCGTTTAGTTTATTTGATGAACAATGAATAACTGATACTTATTGTTGTTTTTGATAGGTAGGAGATTTTATTTATTACAGCCCATTATTTACAAAGAATTGTAATGATTTACAAAAGGCGAGAAACGTCTTCTCATAAACAAAGTCGAAAAAAACCTCTACAGGAGTAGTAGGGGAAAAGCACATTTACTAATGCCTCAACTTGATTTTATAGAATCCGTATTTAGTTGGTAGGGTTAGAATGGATTAAGAGGTTAGTTGGGTTGAATTTATTGAGAACTTTCAGTTTGAAGTACTTTGATTGAATTTTGATTCAACTAGATTGTATCCTTTCTCGCCCTCCAATTCCACAACTGTTCGATTACATCTTTCTAATAGGATTGCATTTTTACTATGTACATCAACAAATCCACATGCATGTTATACGATTAGGCGATATAGTTTCATACATTATTAACAGATATTTCGTTGTTTGTTTATTTAGTCCTGAGGCATTGCATATTGAGGTATCATTTGATGTAGGTAGATGTATTATGTATTTATGAATTTAAAGGCCTTATAATCGTATTGATTAAAAGATTTGGTCCTTTAACATGGAAGGAATATGTCAATCAGAAAAGGAAGGTGGAAGTCTCAATTGATATCCTCATCTGGCTTTGTTCCTGTCTTTAGAATTTGCTATCTAGTTTTCTCTAAGGACATTTCCTTGAGTAGGAGTTTGTGAGGATTTTCATTTGTTATTCCTTGTAGGTAATATCTAATGTCAAGCCTTGTTGTCTCCCATAACTCACTTGACTTGTATTGAGATAGTAGTACTGTAGCATTGAAACATGGAAAAGATACGTTGTGTACTCTCGTAGTAGAGGTGAATGTTACTTGGAAGCCGATGGATCCTCTCAATGTTCTCAAAGAAGGACCAAAGCATTTGAGAGTGAGCATTCCTACAAGCTCAAGCTTCATTAGGTTTTCATGTTGTTACTTTCAAAAGGACCTTGACTCTATATGATTACCTTCAACTATAAATATAGCAGTTTTTGTAGATCTTTGGTTATTTTCAATCTTCACATTAGATGTCTTATTTTCTTTGCTTCATCGTGCTCAAACTATAGTCCTATTACAAATATACCTTTTATCGATTTGGACCTGCATGCTTTTGGACAATTGGACAGTGAATCTCAAATCTTGATCCAATACAACTGCTTAGTTTTTCCAGCTAAGTCTTGGTAGATTTATGCAAGAAAATGGCAAACTTGGCCAAGTCAATCTATTAACATTCAACTAGACAGGATGATATTCTGATTGTGATTCAGCTAATGATACGTCAAATTTTGTAGAGATATGTCCTTATTTCTATTAATGAATGGATAATGGTTGTGATAACCCTTAAGATTTATGGTGTTCAACTTTGCATCCCACATGTTCAAGTGAAGGTTCTTACAAGCTTGAAGTCCTTCCCAGAAGAAGTTCCTCATAGCCCTTTTATTTTCTTTTGCTATCCCTATTGGAATCTTGAAAAGAGAAAGAATAAGTTGTCAAGGCGTCACAGACTGATCTTATCAAAGTTAGTTTACCTTCTTTAGACATAATGGCTCCTTTCCACCCTCAGAATCTTGTAGTGATTTGTTGTGCGGAAGGCTGAAGTTTTGTGAGGAGATACAAATGCACAAATCAAACAAGAAAAAACACAAACAATAGACAAAAAATTTATGTGGTTCAGAGATGGTACACATATGCCACGACCATGGGAGATGACGAGTCAAACTATTGAGATGGGGAAATACAACACATACAACAAGAGAGTTTTCTCTCAATCACTCTGTATGTTTCTCCACTCCTTGGTGCTCTTTCACCCACTCACTGCTTGTGCTCACATACAACAAAGCCTCAAGTCTATGGAATTTCATTCTAAATGTTAAAAACTTTAATTTCTCTTCAAATATGTTTTAAATACACATAGTTATACAATTGTAATGCATACTAGTCAGAATATAATAGTTAATTTTTAATCCAACATGCGATTATATAGCATTATCTTGCAATACAACATGCAACGCCGACAACTTCCCTATTGAGGTGTTAAGATTTCATTTTAGACTGATTCTGGAACATTCTTCAAAATTTGTCTAAAACTTTCATGAAACTTCCATGAACTTCCCCCAAACTTTTACATAGTCGTGAAAGTTTTGCATTTTGCCACTATTTGGTAGGACTTCCCTTAATTATGTCAAACTTCCTCACATTATGTCAAATTTCTTGGTGAATTTTGACATTTTTTTTTCCATCGCATGGATTTCGTTTCCCTTCTGAAAATCGACAAAATTTGCTGAAATTCTAGTTTTGTAGATTTTTGAAACTATAGTCTTTCCTAATCTCGAAAAGTCACAATAATGGGAGGTCATATCTGACAAAAGGTGCACAAGTCATAATATTTTATCTTGATTTTATTTGAGCCTTAATGCGCCACTAATCTCCATGTAGTCAACCCCAACTAAGTTGGGATTGAGGCTATGTTGTTTTGAATTGATCCTTATTAATTATTTATGTATATATATATATATATTGTTGATAAGAATGAGAAACCTACTAAAACTAAACATATAAACATCCAAGAAAATAGTAACTACTAAAATATAGAAACTACTAATAATTCCCAAGATTCCATACGACCGAATCGGGAAAATGAAATAAAATATAATAATAAAAAAGATAAGCATCACATCCTTCAAATGAAGGAAAAGTTATAATTGCACTTAAAAACCGTTTGTGTAGCGGCCCCACTCCCGGAAGCCGCCTCAGGGTGTCGTCGTGTCGTGTGCTCCTCCCCTAGTGGGCCCAGCTACACATGTTCGACACCAACCCGTCCATCTCATGTCTCGATATTCGTGTCCACTTGTCCGTTATTAGTTTAGTTAATCAGTTATTCATATTTTTCTTAATTTATTTCTTTAAGTTCAACTGCGTGTAGCTTATTCAAGTCCTAGCCGTGCTAGTTGTTTGTGTTTTACAAGTTAACAGTTAATTAATTTTAACAATAAACAACGGAAGTCTTAATTAGAGTAAGTAAAACATAAAGATCATCGTAATATATAGTATCTTTCATATGCATGTCCTACTGTGGAAAACTCAGAAAAGTACTCTGTGTATAGGTGGCAGTCGCATAACACAATATATATATATATATACATGTACAGTGTCACTCCAGTCCCCCAAATACCTAAAATAAAGCAAAATATCAAAATGAACACGTACTAGTAGGTCCTCGACAGTGGACAATCAGATGTAGTCGCCTAAGATCTCCTTGTCCCTACTAGTACTAGGATCTGCACTCGTCATCACAAAAGGCAGATTACGAGTCCAGTAAGTAAAATCCCAAGGAAATTCACTGAGCATTCATATGATAAAGATAAGGAAATCCAATAAATACTGTTAAATAAACATGCAAAAAGTAAACAGTCAACTGTAAATTGATCATCACATGCGTAAATAACAATAAAGCGCAAATGTGTGTGCTCGTCCCGGTTAGACTAGACCATACTTCAGATTCTCTCCCCAGGATCCCACCAGTGGGCGCACCCAATTGGCCTTTCACCCGGTCCTCTCGATGGTCGGTGTTGTCCCACGACGCACCGACGCGTGTATCAACAAAGTAGCTCGGGTCGTTATTCACCGAGGACTCCTGATACAGATGCTATGGTCTAGCGTACCATAGACACACAACGAATGTATCTAGTGGGTGTAACCTCGACCAAACGTCCAAAATAGTGTAGAATAGAATAATATGCAATAATGGACAGAAGCTATATAAAAACAACAATTAAATACTCAAATGATGCTCCTATGGATTTTACAAACCTCAAACACGCGCTCCGATTCCCGAAAACACCCCGATCCGACCCCGTCACGTCCCCGACTATCAAACTATAGTCCCTAAGTCCCCCGGGACCAATTTCAAGTGTTTTAGATCGATAATAACTACAACAACAACAACAACAACAACAACAACAACAACAACAACAACAACAACAACAACATAGCTTCAGTCCCAAATTAACTGGGGTCGGCTACTAGATCGATAATAACTATTAAAAGTTAAGTGTGTAGGTCAAGTCTTCAAAACAACCCTTTAAGTTCAGCTGATATCTGTCATTCAAGGTTTAAAAAATTGATAAACTTCGGCGAAGTTCGGGCGAAGTTTATCGATTTCGAGGTAAGCGAAGCGAAGTTCATAGGTAGTAGAAAAATTGCAAAACTTCGACTCAACTTCAACTAACTTCGACCGAACTTCGAAAACATCGATAGAAGTTAATAAAATATGAAGTAAAATTGTTATGTTTCGTGGAAGTTGAGCAAACTTCAGCTAAAACTTTGATTATGCTAGAAATATATTTAAACTTTGGCGAAATTTGAATAAAACACAATTGTAGCATCTCTACGAAGAAATTTGAGTTTTCTAGCATTTAAAGTGAAATTCCGTAAACTTTCATACACCGACGAATTTTTGTCAAACTTCCATCGTCGAAGTTAACCTCATCGAATTAATTCCGAATTTTAAGTGAGTGAAGTCATAGGCGAAGTCGAAGTTTCAAGCCTTGCTGTCATTAGCGTGCTAGGTTGGGCCCTTAGTGCGCTAGTGTTCTTCAATATGAAGAACACCGTCACGCCCAGCACGGATAGCGCGCTAGCCAACATGTCTTGCGCGCTATCTGCGTCGAAGGGCAAAATTCTCAACTCAAAAATTCTGCCCCAACTCCCCAAATAGCTTTCCTAGCCATGTCGACCCATTCTCCACTTAATGGGGACTAAAAAAACACCATTACAACAACATAAACAACAATTATTCAATCATAATTATCAAATTCATGCATTCACTAGTTTTTCCCAATTTCACCAAAAACCCAATTTCCATCAAAATCAGTTTACAAATCTTAATGACAATGTTAATTAGACTTGTAAATCACCAATAATTATTAAAAACAATGATCTAGTCCTCAAATTCGAATTGACACCAAAACATCCCAAATTGAGCTCATTTTGATGAATTTAGTGAGATAGAGATGACTACATTGTGTTTTAATCTCTCAATTTGATCTCCAACCCTCAATTCCAGCTCTCCAAATCATCAAATGTTGCTGTTGTTCTCTCTAGATTTTTGATTTGCATGAGAAAGTGATAGTGAAGATGAGAAAATCTCGCTCATTTGCTATTTATATGTTATGTTATGATCAATTGTGTTCACGTATCTCGAGGGCAATCTAATGGTCCTCTATTGGGCTGTTCAGCTCTCCGATGACACAAATCAGTGACACATCTTGCTTAGTTTCTTCAATCTGCTATCATCTTAATGTTCATCAATGGCTTAGAATATTTCATTCTAACTATACAAACAACAACAACAACATAGCCTCAGTCCCAAATTAACTGGGGTCGGCTACATGGATCAAACTTTTCCATTGTGCTCGATTCAGTGCAATTGATGGTGAGCTTTGCAAACCATTCAAATCTCTCTTAATTAATGCGTCCCATGTTAACTTTGGTCTACCCCTACCTCGTCGAATTTCTACAGTTTCTATTGAGTCAAGTTTTCTAGTTGGGGCATTTGTAGGCCGTCTTTGCAGGTGACCAACCCATCGCAACCGCCCTTCCCTAATCTTTGTATCAATTGGTGCTACTCCTACTTGTCTTTGAATTTCTATATTTCTTATTCTATCTTTACGGGTTTTACCACACATCCACCTAAGCATCCTCATTTCTGCTACATTCACTTTATGTAATTGTTGTTGCTTTACTGCCCAACATTCACTTCCATAGAGCATAGCTGGCCTAATTGCGGTCCTATAAAATTTTCCTTTTAACTTAGTGGGAACATGTCGATCACAAAATTAAATTCAACTATAGGAAAATTAAATTCAACTATTTAAATAGTTAACTTAGGCATACAAGTAATTATGATTGGTGTACTTAGACTCCTTTATTAATAAATATGTGGTCTCACCAACCCTCGGCTACTCGGTACTCGGTGCCTTGCATCTCGGCACGCATCTTGAGGCGCGCCATAGCCTATTGTTTCGATTAAATTGACTTATTTTATGGTTATATTACCGGTTTAATTGATCAACTAGTCATCTTAACTTGAATTAGTCGTGTTTTCTAGTGTATCCATTGTTCGCCTACCCGATACCCGCGTTGAAATGCATTACGAAGTGAATACCCGTCACACAATCTCGCACTATATAACAATACAAACACAAAACATGCGATGTGTTAACGAATAAACTCATAAATAAGCATCTCAAATAAGCAATCAACAGACAAATAGTTAGTGCAACTAGGTCGACGTGTGTTCTAGCCTATCCGTGGCGTCCACGTGGATCTGAGTTGGCGTCCTCATTTGAAATTACGCAATAAATAACGACGTTAATAAAACGGGCCGTTACAGTTTGATACGCTAGATAGAAGTTTCAATCGATTTTTTAGTGAGAGGAAAGATATTAACATTTTTTAGTACATACATTAGTTACGTAGTTGTTAGAGTCCTTAGATTTTGCATGTAGATATCTACATTTTAGTAGTTACTAAGTAATTTGGGTTAACTATTACACGTGCCTTTGCTACTCTCTCTTTTGAATGAATTGGATTACACAATTTTTTGGGACTAGGCTGATTATCAAATCTGCTTTAACTAACTTACCTAATAAGATGAGAAAATTCCAAGTTTGTCTTGGGTTATAGCTCAAGGCTAACAATATGTGCATAGGTAGACCCACTTATTGTCAGCCCTGGGCTATAACCTATGGTAAATTTGAAATTTCAGTTATTATTACTTGGTAGGTAGCCCATATATGTAAGTTAGCCCAACCCAAAAGAGAAAGAGAGTAGCAAATGACGGGTCTAATCTTGACTCGTCCTTATTTTGTCAAAGGTTCCCAAGTGGCAGTCACTTGTCCACTCAACTGAAGAAGTGATTAAATAACGTTCTTTTTGATAGAACTATCAATAGATTTGTTAGTGGAGAAGAAAGAGATTAAGCAACTTTTTTTTTTAATACATACATTAGCTACATAGTTGTTAGAGTCCTTAGATTTTGCATGGAGATATATGTGCATATCTCAATGAATGTTAGTCCCAAGCATTGTATAACAAATATGTACCAAAAGGATGTTATTTAATCGCTCCTTGAGTAGGGTTACTTTGTCAACGCCACTTGCAGCTTACTGTGGCAAAATAATTTGGGCTCTTTATTACACATGCCTTTGCTACTCTCTCTCTCTCTCTCTCTCTCTCTCTCTCTCTTTTGAATGGACTGGGCTAATCAATTTTTTGGGATTGGGTTGACTTGCAAATTTGGTTTAACTAACTTACCTAATAATAAAAAGAGAAAATTCAAAGTTTGCCTTGAGCTATAACTCAGGGCTAACATATGTGCATAGGTAGACCCACTTATTGCCAGCCCTGGGCTATATAACCCAAGGCAAATTTGAAATTTCTAGTTATTATTACTTCGTAGTTAACCCATATTTGTACGGTAGCCCCGCCCCGAATATTTTGAGTAGCCCATCCTAGAAAAGAGAGCTGCAAATGCGCGTGTCTGATCCTATTTCTTACCTTATTTTTTCAAAGGTGTCCAAGTGGCAGTTACTTGTCCTCTCAATTGGAGAAGGGATTAAATAACATTCTTTTTACACACATTGCTACACAATAATTGGGATTAATATACATCGATATTTGTGCACGTATCTACATGCAAAATTTAAATGAATCAACAACCATGTAGCTAATATGGGTCAAACCCATCTTACTTAGAGCGTCTGACAAACCTAGATTATCCTAATCCTGCCCTAATCATGGTGGAATTAAAATAACCTAGTCAACCTCAACAAAATCCTCAAAACCTGTTCTAACAAATTTCCAAAACTAAAAGTTAAGGTGGGTCCAATATCTGATCAACAAAACCTCAACCTTTCGTATCTATATTAGACAGATCGTGAATTGAAATCAATAACAGAGAAACTAAACTTCATAATAGTTCGTAAAGTTTCAATAAGAACAATTTTACCTAAACCAAAACTTTCATGTTCAACTCATCAAAAGAGATAACGACCATTTACAAAGAACAAAAAATGTCATTACTATTTCAAGGCCTACTCTCAAATTCCCATTAACCCCATCTACAGTTTATATAAAGCAAAGTAAGTTCAAACATGGGAAAGAGAGTAGCTCGGATGAAGTCACATATAGTCTGATAACTTTTCTTTCCTCTTACCAGCTGGAAAAAATCATTAGTTTCACACTTTCAAGTAAATAAACCATTAGACTTTGTCGTAATTCACCAATAATAATCAATGAGAAGTAATAAGAGGTGAATAATTGTTGCGAAGTCAAGGAAATAATAGTCACAACTTGGAGATTCATTTTATGTTCACACGAACACGAGTTGTTAGCTGGTCCTTTGGTTTTAATTAGAACAATACTTTGAATGGATGATATGATAGGTTAATCTGTCAATACTGGAGCCTTCAATGACCTTGGGAGTCTACCTCCAATCATGTGAAGTCAAGTTATTTCCAATGACCTCAAAAGTCATTGATTCGATCAAAGACAAACTTAACAATGATTCAATCAACCAAAGAGTCATTAGACTCTAGAGCCATTGTAAACCAATACTCGACACGCAATTCACCACAATTCCATGTATGCTTGATCAACAACCATGTAAATATAATTCAAGCAAGCAACAACAATATATGTAACCTCACACCATATCTTTTAAGAAAAGTGATCAAGGTAAGGGGGTTCACTTCGATATTTTTCGGTGTTGTTTAGCTCCACTAATCTTCTCGTATCAAGCTCGATTAGATAACCTACAACCTATATTTCTCATTAGAATTGAGCCTTGGTTAAAGTCCTTGAGAAAAGTCGAAATCCTAAAATTATACTTTAGATTTTTTATTTTCCAAGTCAAATCATAAGCAAATGGACAGAAAAGGATGACGAATGATGAATGATGAAAAGGAGCGATTTCCAAATGGAATGCTAGTGGAATTGTGAGCTTTAGAATCTCTATCATAAATAGCGCGAGCAGCACAAGAGTGAACTCTCTGTTGTCGGACGTAGCCATGGATTTAATAAGATCTATTAATCAATTGTATTGTGTATATCTTTAACAAGATGGTGCTCTTACTTTTTAGAGCATTACAGTTTATGGTAAGATGACTCAATAGAAATTGAAGAAATTCGATGAGGTAGGGGTAGGCCAAATCTAATTCGGGACGAATTGATTAGGAGGGATTTAAATGATTTTGAAAGCACATCATCAATTGCTTATCCAAAAACAATCTTGATGATCATCTCAAGTTTTAAACTCTACTATGAGTAACGTTTCATAATTTAAATGACGTTTTAATATTTTCACCCCAATTTTGCCCAACTTTGTTTTGTGTGCTAATAACAAATATGCCACAAATGACAACAAGCTCATTAATTTCTTTTTTCTAAAGACAACAAACTCATCTAGCATTTCACACTTCTTGATGACTGGGATGCACCTGCATATACATCCTTTCTATAGATTGTAGCATAGACCTCTGAGACACTGTTTATCCAAATTACTAGCATAATCTGAATCTACGAAACTATTTAGAAGTAAATCATAATTTATGATCTTCTCAAGCTTCAAATCAACTCCGACGGTTCCACTTTCAAAAATATTTTGCAAAATATGTTTTACTGCTTGCCAATGTCCTTTTTCAAAATCATGGAAGTATCTACTTATCACACCAATAGCGTGTAAAATATTTAGCCTCTTACACACCATCACATACATCAAACTTCTAACCGCCATCGCATTCGGGACCTTTGCCATATAACTACGTTCCTCATCTGTATGCGGAGTCATCGAAGCACTAAACTTGAAATTAGGAGCCAACGATGTGCTTATAGGATTAGTATTTCCTTTCATATCAAACCGTCATAGCACTTTCTTCAAATATTTGTTATTTGTGTCAAACGAGAATACCTTTGCCTTCATCTCGTTCGATCTTAATGTTGAGAATTTTCCTTGCTTCTTCAAGATCAGTCATTTCAAATTCAGTCTTTATATGTGATTCGAGATGTTTTATCTCCATTAAGCTCTTAGATGCATTAAGCATGTTATCAACCTATAAGAACAAATAGATGAAAGAACCATCACAATACTAGAGAAAATAGACGCAATGTGCATAATTATTCCTCGTGT
Source organism: Stephania yunnanensis (assembly GCA_039657365.1). Lineage (NCBI taxonomy): Eukaryota > Viridiplantae > Streptophyta > Magnoliopsida > Ranunculales > Menispermaceae > Stephania > Stephania yunnanensis. The sequence continues at coordinate 37,892,947 of CM077590.1, read as the reverse complement.
TCTTTTGGCCAATCATAAACTGATCGAAGCGCTTGTAGCACTGCCTTGGAGACTTCTTTTAGCCATACAAGGATTTGTTCAATACAAACTCAATCTTCTTTCCAAGCAACTTGATAACCTTTTGGTTGAGGCATGTATATAATTTTCTCCATATCTTCATGCAAGAAAGTTGTCTTTACATCAAGTTGCACCGAATCTAGATCAAAATAAGGCACCTCTATCCCTTTTGTCTGCGTGTGGCCTTTACCAACCAATCTAGCTTTGTATCTCACATTTTCAATATCTGGATAGCTTTCTTTCCCAGTATGTACCCTGTTGCAACTAATAGCTATTTGATTTGTTGGAAGACGAACTAACTCCCACATCTGATGCTTATTATGAAGAGACTGCATCTCTTCATCCATAGCCTTCTGCCATAGCGAGCTTTCCGAACTTTTCATTGTTTCCTTATAAGTAGCAGGAATTTCATCCTCATTGATTGAGGTGCAAAAGCAACCACATTTGCATAACATGGTGATTTATGAGATTTTCACTATATTTTTTTCTTAGAGCAATAGAAGAACCAAATAAACAAATGATTCTGAGTCATTTTGCTTTTTATATTCATGCAAGAGTCGTCATGCCAGAATCTGAAGACTCAGAAATCGTAGATTCTTCCCCAATTGGAACACCTATCATCAACAATATCATTGCTTTTTTTTTTTCCCTTATAACCATGAGTGTCCGAACCTTTTTCAGCCCCTCCTTACTTTGGTTCGACTAATCCAATGAGAGTTAGTCGGGCGCCAACCCCACCTTTATAATCAGCAGTAGCTACCAAGAATTGAACCCAATATAATCTGCCTCAGTTAGAGTTTTGGTGCTCCTTGCCTTGCGACTGCACCACGTCCCTTGAGGGCAACAATAGCATTCTTTTCACCATATCAATTTCCACCTTCTTTAAAGATAAATCATGCTCCAGTTGCTAAGGATCAGTCATCTGTTGGTCACCTTTCTTCAACATCTTTGACTCAGTGAAAGTGACATTTCTGCTCAAAGTAGTTTTCCTCGCTTCTGGAAAACAGATACGATGCCATTTTACACCACTAGCGAGCCCAAGGAATAGACCTTTCTTGGCTCTTGGATTCAGCTTTACTGTCTTTCACATAGAAACATGCAGGACTGCCAAATATATCCAGGAGATCATAACCTATAGCAGATTTACCAGATCATACCTCCATGGGTGTTTTTCCTTCAAAAGCTGTAGATGGTAGCCCATTAGTCAAGTGACATGCATATGTCATAGCTTTTGCCCAAATCTGTTTGCCTAATCCCACATTAGACAACATACATCGCACTTTCTCTAGCAAAGGTATTCACACATTAAGCTACTTCATTCTACCATGGTGTATCATGAGTAGGAAAATGTCAATAACAATGCATTCTTCCTAACAAATCTTCTTAAAAGGATAAAAATTGTGTTCTCCTTTATTTTCGATACATAACCTTTTGATCTTTTCTTAAGTGTATTCTCCTTCATCTGTTCAAACAACTGAAACTTTGACAGGTAAATCTAGACTTATAGATCTACAAAAGTAGTGGTGATAGGCATAAAGCAAATGTCTGGTACTACCGTTTTGGAGATATGATGCTCTGAACAGAGCTTAGACGCACATGACATTGTTTTGTGGCTGTTTTTATGTGTCTTAAAGATGTAGTTGTATCTCTTTATCTACTCTCCTCAAAAACTGCTGTTGTCTATTTGTTGGTGCATTAAATTGGCTCGAATAAAGTCAAGACAAAATATTATGTCTTATGCACCTTTAGTCAAACTATATCTCCCATAGATGTGACTTTCCTTGCTTAGGGAAAGACTTTTCTGCCCAATTTCCTCTATAAAAAGAAAGTATAGTTTGAGTGGAAAAATAGAGGAGTACGAGAGGAAGTGAGATTGGGGTGATTGTGGAGCACAAGCACTGAGTTGGTGAAGGAGCACCATAGTGTGAAGAAAAATACAGAGTGATTGAATGAAAACTCTCTTGTTGTATATGTTGTATTTTTCCATCTCTTTAGTATGATTCCTCACCTCCCATACGTAAGTGTACCATCAATAACCCACAAATTGATTGTGTATATTATGCATGCTTCTCTTTAATTTTTGTATTTGTATCTTCCCACACGCTTTCGCATGGCAAAGTGGTACATAGACTTATGATTCGGTTGGGATAAGGCATGTATGTTGGTGGTTGCATGTGTTCCTCGAGTTGCTCCCCTCTCTTGATGCAACAATCACAACAACAACAAAGCCTCTCTCGATGTTAGCGATGACATAGTATACAATTGACACCTTGGATGGATTTTTGTCCAAGGCGAAGATTCCTGGAGAGATTTATGGACTGAAATATAGTGCCACATTAATTAAGTGTGACTTCGTAACCAAGCATACAAGTTTGGATCTCCCCCAAATTGTACTGAGGCCTTTTGGTGTAAATCTCCACACATGTAGGTTAGAGGTGGTTAAGTTGGGAGCATTATCGTTACTGGTGTAGATCTATGGGCCCACTCAACATGTGCTCTATCATCGGTTTCTAAAAAGAGTTTTTCATTGGGTTATCAACCATTGTGCACCACTTAATCGAGCACAATGGAAAAGTTTGATCCATGTAGCCGACCCAATTAAGTTGGGACTGAGGCTGTGTTGTTGTTGTTGTATCAACCATTGTTCACCAAGATACCTCTCGGCACTGCATGCGTAGGGAATATTCCACTATGTCAGCCGTCCTAGATAAGACCGCTTGGCCAATTTTGATAACCTAGAATTGACTCTTCTCTATATTGACTTAAAGCCGAATAGGAGAAAACTATGAAGCAACCAAAATTGTTTCTTCCACTTCTTTGTTCTCTCCATTGATTGAAAAAAAAATGGCGATCAAAACATTGTATACAGAAGACTTCTATTTTGTAATCCCCTATTAAAAATATCCTTAAATTGAGTTTTCCTGCCACAAGATTGAAGAGGAACATAGATAGAGAATCTTCTGGCCTTATTGCCTTTTGCCATGAGCTTCCCTCTTGCCTCCCATTTACGCACACTAAACTTAATGTAGATCTCAAGCAAATATTGATCCAACTCCTACTCAAAGTTGTCATGCCTTTCCTCTTCCCAACATACGCAACTGATTAGTTATTGATGCAACATGAAATATTTGTCAATCTCTAACATCATTTCTGTGTTACTCCCTTTATGACATCAAGCCAATTGATAGAAGCAATTGTGAAACCATTAGGGATCGGGGTTTTGTTCATGTCACATTTGAAAATTGCACTTTTCACCTTGACCTAATGGAAGTTTTAAATAAGATTTGTCCTATTCTCTATTGTCTACCTAATACCTTCCACATATGTTGTTCCTGTGTTATGCTCTCTTGTTCTATTGATAGCTAGTGACCTCTGTCCTTTAAGGGGTGAGGTCCCACTTCTCATCATTTATTGCAATGTCTCCTTTTGCTATCAATCTTATTAGTGGTGCTAGTTTTGAATTGAATCAATCTTTGCATTTTAATTGTACACCTTTGAACATAACTTCTCCTCGAGATTGTATTTGGGGGTTAGGTCTAAAAGTTTAAGGCTGATCGATTTTCCATTAAATGCTTGATAACACACAAAACATAGTTCCCATCACATGGGTATATATTTAGGCTACATAGTTCCCATCACATGGTATATATTTAGGCTTCACTATATAATCACTCGCTTTGATCCTAGTTAATTTAAGGAATCCATTGATTTATTCTTGCTAGGCTATAAGAACACTGCTTGTTCTTGGTAGGTTAAGATGACAATTAGTGTTCTATCCTGGTTTTTACTAATATCTGTAAAGACTTCGAAACGGGTCATATTTGTATTTATCTGGACAAGCCATCAAAAAACTTGTGTTAGTGCTTAGGCTTATGTAATTCAAGCTATCATGGTCAATAATGATTATTTGTATGTTTAGTGTGAAAGGTCGAGAGGGCCCAGGAAATTTAAAAGCATTAAGGTCATTAAGAGCATGGTTATTGTAGTATTTAGAACAGAAAGAAGCGGAGAAAAGAACTGAACTTCAGTAGCTCTGTATCTGATTTTTCTCTCTTGTTTCATATCTTAAATTACATCTTGATATACACTTACAAAAGCTGCAGAATTAATTTCTGCTCATCAACAAAAGTACTAACTAATGATCAACTTCACGACACTTGTGAAGTGCTTTTCACCTAATCCATGACAGGTCCGTACTTGACCATGTCTTGCTTAAACTTCCAAGTGAACTAAAGAAATACATAACAAAAGATACATAATTATATTTGCATAAACAACAAAAATGTCAACTGTTATCACTCCTCTTGGCATTTTTGCGGGAAACACCAAGACTACTTAATTTTGAAATCTGATTTTAGGCAACCCTTTAGTCAAAATGTCTGCAACTTGTGACTCTGAATTACAATGAACAAGCTTAATTTCTTTATCTTTCTTAGCTTCTATGGTTAAGTGATTTAATTTTGATGTGCTTGATCCTATCATGAAAAATAGGATTCTTAGCCATAGCTACTACAGATTGATAATCACAAAATACGACAATAGCTTCGTCTTGATCTTGCTTTAAGTCTTTCATCATCTTTCTCAACCAAATGACTTGATTCACAGCTGCGGTAGCAGCTATATACTTTGCTTCAGCGGTGGATTAAGTCACCACTTCTTGTTTCTTTGAGCTCCACCTAACAACTCCTGAACTCAGAGAGAATGCATAGCTTGAGGTGCTTTTCATGTCATCAATTGAGCGTCCTCAATCACTGTCTGCATAGCTAACCCGCTTCACATCTAGTCATTTTTAAACATGATTCCAAGATCAATGGTCCCCTTGACATATCAGAGCACCCTTTTTGCAGCCTTGAAATGGTTTTGACTTGGTTCTTGCATGAATCTTGTGAGCAAGCTTGTAACATACATGATATCAGGTCTGGATGAAGTAAGATACAACAAACAACCAATAAGATTTTTGTAAACTCCAGCATCAACTTTATCGAAGCCATCTTCCATGCTAAATTTTTCATTTTGAGCTAAGGTAGTAACAACTTTGCTGCAATTCTCCATTCCAAACTTCTTCAAAACCTCTTTCACATATTTATCTTGAAATTGGTTCCTTGATTTGTTTGATAAACCTCCAAACCAAGAAAGAATGTCATGTTACCCAAGTCAGTCATCTTAAAAACATATTCCATCTCCTTTTTGAAGAGCTTCACAAGCTCAATGCTACTTCCAGCGATAGGAAGATCATCACATACAAGGACACCAAACAACAAATCAACATTTTGTGTCTTCACATACAATGTAGCTTCATTTAGGCTTCTCTTGAATCCCAGCTGTAGGAGATAATCATCAATTCTGACATACCAAGCCCTTGGGGCTTGTTTTAAACTATACAAAGCTTTCTTCAGCAAGAAATCCTTATGTTCTTCTCCCTTCTTGATGAATACCGGAAGCTGCTCCACAAAGATTTCCTCTTGAAGAAAATCGTTCAAGAAAGCTGATTTGACATCAAGTCGGTATATCTTCCAACTTCTTTGAGTTGCTAAGGCAGTAAGAAGCCTAATTGTATCATACTTTGCCACAGGTGCAAAAGTATATGTATAATCTACTCCAAATTGTTGTGGTATCCCTTTAGAACTAATCTGGCCTTGTGTTTGTTGACTGAACCATTGTGATTTAATTTGGTTCTAAAGACCCATTTCACACCAATTACTTTTTTGTTCATTGGCTTGTCAGCCAAGTTCTAGGTTTCATTCTTCTCAATCATTTTCAGCTCCTCCTGCGTTGCATGCATCCAATCTGCTGATTTCGTTGCTTCTTCAAGTGCTGCTGGTCCAAGTACCACATTACAATATAGCCTCAGTTCCAAATTAATTAGGGTCGACTACATGGACCAAACTCTTCCATTATGCTCGATTAAGTGCAATTGACGGTGAGCTTTCCAAACCATTCAAATCTCTTCTAATTAATGTGCCCCATGTTAAATTTGGTCTATCCCTACCTTATCAAATTTCTTCAGTTTCTATTGAGTCAAGTTTTCTAGCGGTGGATCTATAGGCCGTCTGTGCAGGTGACCAAACCGTCGCAACCGCCCTTCCCCAATCTTTGTGTCAATTGGTGCTACTCCTACTTGTCTTTGAATTTCTATATTTCTTATTCTATCTGTATGAGTTTTATGTTACATCCACTTAAGCATCCTCATTTCTGCCACATTCATTTTATGTAATCGTTGTTGCTTTACCGCCCAACATTCATTTCCATAGAGCATAGTTGGCATAATTGTGGTCTTATAAAAATTTTCCTTTTTAACTTGGTAGGAATATTTCGATCGCAAGTCACCCATGTTGCACTTCACCATTTCTTCCATCCAGCTTGAATTCTATGTCAATATTACCATAATTTTGTATGACTAATCCTAGGTATCTAAAGTGGTTCACCTTAGAAACTTCTACTTCCCTTAATTTTTTCACTCCATCTTGATGTCTAGTATTTCTAAACTCATAGTGCATATATTCGGTCTTCATCCTACTCAACTTGAAGCTTTTAGATTCTAATGTATTCTTCCAAAGTTCTAATTTCCTGTTCACTCCATCTTTTATTCCGTCCACTAAGACAATATCATCTGCAAATAACATACACCATGGTATATCCTCTTGAATAGACCTATTTAGTTCATCCATAAGAGATATGAGCTTAAAGCCGATCCTTGATGTAGTCCTATCGTATTGGGAAATTCTTTTGTAGTTCCTCCAAATGTCTTTATACTCGTTACTACTCCCTCATACATATCTTTAATAGTGTCTACGTATCTAACATGCACTCATTTTCTTTCTAGAACCCACCAAAGAAGATATCTAGGAATCCTATCATATGCTTTTTCTAAATCTACAATGCTATATGAAGATTTTTTTTTTCTTTTCTCTATATATTTCCAACAATCTCCTTACAAGGAAAATCGCCTCCATAGTTGACCTCCCAGACATGAAGCTAAATTGATTCTCTGATATTGTTTTTTCTCTTCTTAGCCTATTGTCAATTATCCTTTACCAAAGTTTCATAGTATAACTCATATGTTTAATTCCTCGGTAGTTTGAACAACTTTGAATCTGGTACCTCTAGCTGCAAATTTTGAATCTGAGTCACTACTTGAATCATCTTCTTCAAGAATCACATCTTGGCTTTGAGAACTGGACTAAGCTGAATTTATGTCCATTTGTCGCACTTGTGACTTCTCCCAGTCTCAAAATGCTTCTTCATCAACCTTAATCCCTGGAAATCATCACATTTTCGGTTTGCAAGAAAAACTCCAACTTCTGATTTGTGATCAAGCTTGTCTACAGCAATATAAGCATAACAAATGCTGCCAAAAGCTTTGAGATGCTCAATAGATGGTTTAACATCAAACCAAGCTTCAAAAGGAGTCATTTCTTGCAACGATTTTGTAGGAAGTCTGTTCTAAAGATAAACTGAAGTGTTTACTGCTTGGGCCCAAAACTTCTTTGGAAGCTTTTTTTTTCAAACATTAGACATCTAGACATCTCCATGATAGTCCTGTTTTTCCTCTCGCTCACTCCATTTTGCTGTGGAGTGTAGCTAACTGTGAATTGATACTGAATTCCTGCTTCTTCACATAACTTCTTGAAGTTTTTGTTTGTGTACTCTGTGCCATTATCAGATCTGAGAGCTTTGATCTTTAAATTACTTTGATTCTCCACCATGACTTTGAATTTCTGAAACGTACTCAGCACTTGTGATTTTTGTTGTAGAAAATACACCCAACAAAATCTTGAGAAATCATCAATGAAGAGAACTAAGTATTTGCTGCCATTAAGTGAGAAATACTCATAGGTCTACAAACATCACTATGAATTAGTTGCAGTTTTTCCAAAGCTCTCCATGACTGATTTATTGGAAAGGGAATTCTAGCTTGCTTGCCAATGTTGACACACTTCACAAACACCATCTTGATCTTGCATAGGAGGCATATTTTCGTGAATATGTTTTCAGTGACTGAAAATTTGAATGACCAAATCTTCTATACCAAAGTGAGGAATGATCAATAGAACCAGAAAAGGCATGAGCACTCCACATATTCAGCTTCAAAGAAAAGCTTCTATCTTTCATTTTTACAATCATCAAATCATTTTCAGCATGATCTACTCCCTCCAGTCAAAAATATAAGTCTTTCAAGCAAAAACTTCTTGGTCAAAATTATAAGTCATTTTCGGAATTTGAGAGTATATTTATTATTTTTTTACCAATTATACCCTTATACAATTCAAATATTTATGATTCTTCAATTCATTTAGTGTCAAAGGGCGTATATGTAAATTACACTTGTAATTGAGGCTGTCTTAATTCTTGTGCCCTTACCTTAAACGACTTGTATTTATGACTGGAGGGAGTAGTGTGCATGCCATATCTTTAAATAACAATGAATAATTTCTTTAAATAACAATGAATAATTCTTCTCAAGCATTCGACCGACTGTAAGCAAGTTTTTATCTATTTCAGGCACATAGTGAATTTGATATCTGTAGGAGTCCTAACAACAATTTCTCCTTCGCCTTTGACTTCTAGAAATTCTCCACTCCCAATTTTAAATTTGGAGCTGTATGATTTGCCAAGCTTTTGAAACATGCTTGCTTCTAAGGTCATATGATGAGTGCACCCACTATCAATCAGCCATGAATCAGTGGTGGTTTTGACTGCACGGCATATTGCAACAAACTTGTTAACCTCTTGTTGTTCTTGGTTTTCTGCAACTTGTACTTGTTGGTTTTCTTTAGCTCTTGGTTTGCAAACTTTCTCAACATGTTCAAACATCTTACAAGACCTCAACGAAAATTTTTCTAAATGATTTGTTTTTTTACAATTTGGACATGGGGAAATGTGCACTTAATCGAGCACAATGAAAAAGTTTGATCCATGTAGCCAACCCCAGTTAATTTGGGACTGAGGCTATGTTGTTGTTGTTGTTGGACATGGGGAAATGTGCCTCTTTTCTTTCTTGTTTTTTCTTTCATGTCTTCTACCTTTGAAGTTAGACTGAAACTTTTCTTTGTTTTTCACGACAAAAGCATTCTCTGTATGCTCTTCCAACCTCAACATTCGTTTTTGCTCCGTGGCTTGCAAGTCATTTACCAACTCAGCAAGTGAGATTTTTTTAAGATCCTTTGAATCTTCAAGAGGAAATTTTTGCTTCAACCTCCTCTCAGGTGGACTCACAAGAACCCTCTCAACCACTCTTTTATCTGGCAAATCTTCACCAAGAATTTTGATGTGGTTCACAACTTTCAGTACTCTATCTGAGAACTCCTTCACATTCTCTGTCTCTTTTAACTTCAATGCTTCAAACTCCCTTCGCAAGTTCAAGACCTGCATCAGCCTTGTTTTTCACTTCCTTGGAACTCTTCTTTAAGCCAATCCCAGGCTTCTTTTCCTGTTTCACCTGCCATGATGCGTGTGAATGTAGACCGTCACAACTGAGTGTATATAGGAGAGAGCTTTGAACTTCTTTGCCGTCTCTTCTGTATGGTGCTTCGTTTGTGCAATGGTTGGATTTACTCTCACATGAGGAGGATCAACTCCTGTATCTACTGCCTCCCACAAATCCAGCCCCTTCAACGAAGCCTTCATTCTCACAGCCCATATTTGATAGTTCTCACCATTGAAGTGGGAGGTGGCAGCACTCCAGCATTGTTTGAAGCCATTTCTCTTGAAGTGTTTCGTGAGGCTTTTGACTTGTTTTTCTCTCAAAACTGACAGCCCACTAAGATCAGTGAGAGCTCTGATACCACATGTAGGATTTAGAACAAAAAGAAGTGAAGAAAAGAGCTGAACTTCAGTAGCTCTGTATCTGATTTCTCTCTTCTTTCATATCTGAAATTATATCTTGATATACACTTACAAAAGCTACAGAGTTAACTTTTGCTCATCAACAAAAGTACTAACTAATGATCTACTTCACCACATTTATGAAGTACTTTTTACCTAAACCATGACAGGTCCATACTTGACCATGTCTTGCTTAAACTTACAAGTTAAACTAAAGAAATACATACAAAAGATACAAAATTATATTTGCATAAACAACAAAAATATCAACTGTCATCAGTTATCTTATGTTTTTGGGGTTTCTTTATATATACTTAGAATGCCTAGTGAAAATGTATCCCATAGGAAAGGTTGCATTGCTTGCTTTTAATTCAATATTCTTACCCTTACCTATTTTATAAAGTGAGGATAGAGGAGAGGTGGCGATCAAGCTATTAATGATGGGAATGATTTCGTGAAGAGAATAACAAGGCTTGATGTATTGGTAGAATTTTGAAGACAATTGAGGACTTGATTGGCCTATTGCTCTTAATTCACAAATGAGTAAAAATGATGATATAGCCTACCCTTCTACTAATGCTCAATGGTAATTTTTTGGGACTAAGACTATAAAAGTGCTTGTTGCGATGCACGTGCCTTCTTCTTTTTTCCTACTACAGTTGATAACTAGGTGCCAAGCAATTCAAGCTCATGAAGAAGTTTATATCAACCTTCTAAAGTCAGTGGTGAGCATAATTAACTTGAAACGAATCGATCGGTACATAGAGGATTTAACTACGAATCTAAAAGCATGATGGTGAAGCTTAGCTTATTATTGTTGCACATTTGATGAGAAAAAAGCTACAAAATGGTGAAGACCAACATTCTGAGGGTCAAGTGCATCATGGGCGCAATTAGGGTTGCTAATGGGGCAGGACGGGGCGGGAATCGAAATTGCCGTCCCCATCCCTGCGGGGCACGGGGCGGAGATTTATTTCCACAAATTCCCCGCGAGGATCCTTGCGAGGCGAGGGGAATCCCCGTACCCCATTAATTTTGAAAAAAAAAAATAACTATTTTTGATCTTCATTCTTTGGTCATTTTGACACTTAAGTACTACTTTCTCAATTTTTTTAAGAAATTATTTTTCTCAAATTGAAGGATTAATGTGATTTTATTTTTGATATTGTTTTGTTGATTGAGTTACAAGTTATCATATATACTTAATTAAATATATAAGATTTCTAAAACTATTATGGCAAATATATTTCAATGATGTTTTTAATATAATTTTGTATATCTTTATGATAATATATATATATATATATATATATATATACTATAGAATTGATTTAATTGTAAAAATATATTTTATTGTTGGATATCTTGAGTTTCATTCCATATATTACATATTTTTTATGTTAAAAAATTATGACTTTTTAGTAAAAACAAAGAAAATGGAGAATTTTATGCAAGGGATGTAGGGCGAGGAATCCTTGTGAGGGCGAGAACAATCCCCGTCCCCGCCTTGCTCCACGTGGCGGGGCAAGATTTTGTCCCGTGCCCTGCCTCGCGAGGAGCAAAAAGCGGAGAATCATTGCCCCACCGAGGCGGGGCCCCGTGGGGAACAGAGATTCCCAGCCCCACTTGCAAACCTAGGCGCAATCAATGAAAGTTTTGTACGTAAATGTTTTCTTGCATCAAAGTTGGATGGTAAGAATGAATTTAGTTGAAAGCGTGAACAGAGTTGTGGATTGTGATAAAAAAAGAGGTGCAAGTTTTGGCGTAGAAATGTTGAATAAGTTAAAGAGGCCTGAAGAGCTTCTACTCGGGAAGTCATATATGAAGAAATAGGGCAAAGAATAATGTGGACCATTCATTCTTAGTCGGTATCCCGAAGTGTTTCTTTTAAGGGAGCAACTAAACAGACCCAAATTTGACGAAATCCGAGCAAAACCACATTGATTCGACGTCATGGTTGCATTCCTCATCCCTTTTAGTGTCAATTTCGAGGTTTTTTGGAGTTTTTTTTTTTTACTTTTTTTAGTCGGTATTGTTTGTGGGATTGTTGGTTTAGGGCTTTGATTTGGGGGTTGAATCTTGCATTTTTTGGTGCAAAATTTCGATGGAATAAAAATATTAAGCGATTCTGAGCAAACCCCATTATTTTTTTGGTCATTTTCATGTATTGTTTAGGAGTTTGAAATTTCTTTGTTCGTTCTTGTTGCCCCACGAGTGTCATGCACACAGCCGACTCCTCTGAAGAGGTGTCGCACACATATGGCCGACACCTTTAAAGAGGTTTGGCTGGATCCCTCCGTCACCCATTGAGACCTAGTTCTCTTTCCAGTTTCGGTTAGAGTCGGCTGTTACTTCTTTAAATGTGTGGGCCCTGTGTGTCTGACACCTCTTCAGAGGTGTCGGCTCTGTGAGTCCGACACCCGCAGGAACTTCACTTCTAGGACACGACGCGACCACACTCGACCACGCTTGACCTTGTTCAACGAAAAAAACACTCACGACATTTGGTGATCGAGTACCAGTGCTCTATAATGACTAAACCGAGAAATTGAGAAGATTGAGGGGTGTTGTGTTGAGGGTGAGGGTAATGGGGTGAGCAACGGTATTTTTGGAATTTTGAGAAAAAATGGGGTACGACGAAGTAAAAATTCAAAAATGAGGTCCTCTAAGCAAAAACTGGGGTCCGTTTAGCCGCTCCCTTCTTTTAATTATCTTTTGGTTATTCATTGATTATGTTCTTTCCATAAAACTGAATGATAAAACATATTGAGAGGTATTATTTATGTCTAACCCAATTTTTATTCTTTGAATCTTTCACTATCTACCCACTGGAGTTGTCGAACTCAAAACGATCACTTTCCAAGATCTATTATTATTTTGGAACGAATTCTATTTGTCCTTCAGTTTATTTCTTAAGATTCAGACTCTGCATGGTGTTTGTCTTCAGGCTTGAAAATTTGCTTTTTTGATATAATTAAACAACCAGAACTTTGCTTGCTTGTATTTTTTTTTTTGTTCCGTTTATTACTTTCATCAGAATTGAAATCGAGAATATCAACACGCTTGCTGCAGGTTTGCGGGAGAAATATTGCTGGTGATGAAGAAATGATTGCAGAAGAAGATAGCTTTTGTTAGATAACTGATTCCGTTCATTAATCTTACAGCATGGAAGATGAGGAAGAGAGACAATCATACTCAAACAATGAAAACGGCCACCAACCGTTGGCAGCTGAGCCAGTCACGGTGGCTGCTGCGCCTCCCCAACAAACTCTGACTCTTGCTCTGCCAATACAACAGCCTAGACCCAGTGGTGCTGGTGGAGGACGTGAGGACTGTTGGAGTGTAGGTGCGACATCAGTGCTGATAGAGGCATGGGGGGAGCGATACCTGGAACTGAGCAGGGGGAACCTGAAGCAGCAGCACTGGAAGGAAGTAGCGGACATCGTGAACAGCCGTGAAGACTACTCAAAAACCCCCAAAACAGACATCCAGTGCAAGAACCGTATTGACACCTTAAAGAAGAAGTACAAGGTCGAGAAGAGCAAGACGATGTTAGGTCAGGGCCCGAGCAAGTGGAATTTCTTCAATCGCTTAGATCAGCTTATTGGGCCCAATTCCAAGATCTCTGCGACTGCTACTGCTGCTACAGCTAACGCTAGCAGTGTGCCTAGTGCTTCTAAGGTTCAGATTCGAGCGCAGGTTCCTGTAGCCATTCCAGTGGGAGTTCGGACGTTTCATAAACCTCAGCAACAACAGGTGAAGAAGGAAAAGTTTGAAACAGCTGGATCAACGGAGACAAACTCCTCAGCGTCCGAGCCAGAGTCTTCAGATAGCTTCCCACCTGAGATTGTAAGAGAGCCAAAAAGGCCTAGGATTGACAGAGCATTGAATTTGGGAGAGACTAGAAAAAGAAAGATGGGTACTACTCGTCGCAAGTGGGATAATTCAATGAGAGATCTGAGCAAAGCAATATTAGAATTGGTAGAGGCATATGAGAGGGCAGAGACATCGAAGCTGCGGCAGGTGGTGGAAATGGAGCAGCAGCGGATGGGGTTCGCGAAGGAGCTCGAGTTGCAGAGAATGCAGTTCTGCATGAAGACACTTTCAGAGTTGTCGCAGCTGAAGCCAGGGAGGAGGCCTGGGAATAACAACCGCCACCACTTTCACCATCTTAACAATAACAGAAATAACAGTGATTAGTTAGTTAAATCTCTATTTATGGTGGAGGCATTTGTGTTGATTTTTAATAAATTGAGAGAATGATGAGCGTTAAATCTGTCATTTTATTTATCATTCAATCTGTTGTAATTTTAATTCATTGCCCCAGGTTAGGATTTCATTGTAGTGTTTATGGATTGAAACATTGAAGTACAATTGGGAAATGAAACTATCATAAGCTAAAGTGAAGCTCGTGAAGCTCCGGTACCAATGGCTATATACTAGCTTGACGGTATTTCAATAAAATATCTTCGCCCAAAAGTGTAGAAAACCGAACCTCCGGTACCAATGGCTCTCAGCGTAACAGTTTGTGTTGCTCAATTTAGAGAATCGCTTACTTTGTCTCTTAGAAAACTCAATATCCATGTTGACTAATTCACGCTTCAGTTGCGAGGTTTACATCATTTGTTGTAATCATGGTTGAATTGAGCTAAAAATACTCCGAACTTGATGAAATGAAGAAATTACAGATTGAGGCTAGAGTTTAATACTATACCTCCTTAAGACAATAATGCCCCGCGTGCAATTCGCGTTCGCGGTTGGTAGCACTTGCCTCTCATGATACAACATTTACGACCCTACAACTGTAGCACTTCAAACCGTAAGAACAAGTAGATCAAATTGTTGTACACACTCTCTATTAAAATAGTGAGTTTAAAGACTTGAGAGAAAATATGAATTTTCTTTTAATAAAATCCGAATACAATAAAAACTTGTCTTTTTTCCTATTCGTTGGAATTAAAAAAAAAAAAGAAAAAAAAAGAAACATAACGTTTCACTCCCATAAACAACTTTGAGAACTTATCTGAAACATATGACTTATATGATCATATCCATTTATTTTATTTATCTCCAAAGAATTGTGACTGTTTAGGAAACTCGTGCATGAATAGGAATATGCATATCAACGTCTTTTCAAACATCATTAATGTTTTATGCATACAATAGTCGTATCTATCCAAAACACAAACTCTCAAGAACCTATCTGTCTTCTAAGCGAAGTTGTTGTCTTCCAAGTGCAGATGATGTTGCATTCAAAAATATTTTATGCCTTTGATGTTGCTGTTCTTAAGGAGAATCTCGCTCTGAAGACTCTGTATACCCGCAAGTACTTACAGTTTTTGGTCAGGTTTGATGTGCTTTAGCTTTGTGTTGGTAAGAGAAACCGGTCTTTACTGTCTTGAAATTTCTTAGGGGAATTAAGGGTCTGTCTAATGATTTGCTGGATATAAGCTATTAGGGTTGGTGGGATTAATGCAATTCTCTTTTGATTTATATGTTTTTTCTTGGGTAAAAATTAATGGGGTGGGTGGGGTCATTCAAGAAGGTAGTTTTATGCTTCCTCTCTTGGATGTTTATGCCATCTATAGGAATCTTCAGTGAGTATAGATTCGTACATTATATTTGGTTTTCTGTGTTTTCATCTCCTTTTAATCTAAATATTGGGTAGTCTACCTTTTGTTTAGCTAGTCCGGTTTGTTCAGGGCCTCAAATAGGAAGGAGATCTGATTCAAAATGGCATAAGACGATGATATTTCGGGACTTCTGCATCGATGTTCCTTAAGTAAGGAGGAGGAAGAAGAGGCAGTTATCTTGGAAGAACAGTGTTAAAGAGATAGAATAGAGGAATTTAAGTCTGATAGGACGATTAGCAACGGTTCAAAAGCTCAATAGAGGTGGCTTGAAAGATGCGTTGCTGAAGGCATGGAATGTTAATGAGGAAGAGGCACAATTCGTCGAATTGGCTGAAAATCTATACCAAGTGGAATTCTCCACTAAGCATGTGTTGAAGTTTGCCCTAGAGTATGGACCCTGGCTCTTTGATGAACATATATTCCTAACTATCTTATGAAGTAGTGATATTTACATCCCCTTTATTCGAATCCATAAATGTAAAGTTTGGGTTCAATTGCATGGGCTTACAATAGATTGCCGCAGTGAGGCCTTAATCAGAGAAATTATGGGTAGTGTGGGGAAATTTGTTATGATGGAGGAAGGGGTGAGGGTGGATGTGTTTTGTTGAATAGGTACACTAGAGTGCGAATAGAGATAGATACTGATAAGCCTTTGATGCGAGGAAGATATGTTAGAGGAAAGATAGGAGATATTGGGTGGACTTTGTTTATGAGCGATTTAGATATATATGTGCATATCGTGGTCGAGTTACTCATCGTTCCAGGCTATGCGATCAATTTGTTGAAGGCGTCTCGGTGGTAAGATACACAGATAAAACTCTGACAGATGCAGCGAACAAAAAGAGGAAGAAGAAATAGTACAGGGAGTCTCCCCCTTTAGAAAGGGTGAATCTCGAGATGCAAAAAGGGGAGAAGGCTCTGATGATATTCTTAGCGATAAGGGAGGACGAGATGATTGTGAAGGCTCTTCTTCAAGGGTACCAATAGGCAATAGGAGGAGTGAGAGCTGCTGGTCAGGATTGGTAAGGTTCACTGACATTAACACACCTCATTATGAGGAAGTGGGCCCAACAGTCGCGTCATCTGGTGGTCAACTCGAAGTTGGGGAGGGAATTTCAAATTCAACAACAGCTGAAGGGGGAATATTGTTACACAGGCACATAACCAAACCTTAGTTGTTCACCATAGCCCCACAAAGACGAGTGGGACAAAGCCCATCTCCAAGTTTAAATCATGTATTTCTTTTGTCCAACTAAAAATAACCCAAATACAAAGCTATCCAGCCCACCTTCTCCCACCTAATTCTAGGCAAGCCTTTTTAAATGAATAAGTGGACATGGACCTGTCTTTGGCTCAATCATGTTTTCCAAACCTAATTATACCAAAATGTCCTGTAGGTCATGAACCCATTCTCATCTCATATTTAGAACGACCCAAGGATTTTCTCAAAGCCAAAAGCCCCATATATGCAGCCATCAATGTCCCAATAGACCCTATCAATGTCGAAAACCTATCCAATTCGGGGAATCCCAATTTTATCCCTTCTGCATTTCAATAAAAAATGGGATTCCTCCATCTCGCTATACTGTTCGGCGTAGGAAGGCCTTGAAGGCACATGCCAGAGAGGGTGGAAGGGGGTTCTGATGCCTATTGGCACTGTTGAGGCACAATCATCTATTTTGCCTATAAGGAGAAAAACAGAAGTTGGGAAAAAGAATGCAAATAGGTGCAGGGAGGGGAGGAAGATGAAAGAAGTTCATAATACATTAGAGGCGAAGGCAACCGCGCACGACAAGGCCCAAGGTACCAATGACGAAGATATTAGTGTGGAATCGTAGAGGCTTAGCGGGGCCTCTAACGGTAGTGGGATTGAAAGATGTTTTGAAGAATCAAGTTGTTGAGGTTTTAATTTTGAGTGAAGCAAAGAATCAAGAAAGGGTGATTGAACGAGTTTAATGTCAACTGGGTTTTGATTATGCATTGGCGGTTAACCCGAGGGGCCTTGCAAAGGGAATGGCAGTGTTTTAGAACATGGAGGCTCAGATACAAGTCACAAAGTATGAGGTGTTCTTTATTGAAATTCGGTTCATGCCTAATATGGACAGAGGAACATGGTGTCTAATGGGAGTTTATATCAGCACAGTAAAAAGGATGAGGTGTCTACAATTATAAAATTTGGCGGAGAGGGTGAATATATGTGGGGAGCCTTGTGGGACCATCAGAGATTTTAATGCAGTGACCTCATAGGAAGAGAAATGAGGGGGAACCCGATGGGTTGCGAAGGAAAATTGGAATAAATAGACTTTATGAATGATATAAGCGGAATAGATTTGGGATATGAAGATACTAACTATACATGGTTGAATAGAAGAAACTGAGATCAGAGGATAACAACACGCCTTGATAGAGAATGCACACATGGCTAGAAAGATTCCCACAAGCATCAATGAAACATATGTGCCTCCTTAGTTCTAATCATGCAACCTTAATGTTGGAAACTGAAAAGAAAGACTTCAGAAAAGCTGTTCATTTTAGATTTAATAATAGATGGCTGGGTAATGCTAAGCATTTGGAAGTTATTAACAAAGCCTGGGTGGAAGGACAAAGGGGTAGATGGAGATGAGCATCACTGGGAATTCTAAACACATACTAGCTTGGAAGAGGAAGAATTCGATGGCCAACTCTAAGAAACTTATGGAAGCTACTTAGAGGCAGTTAAATGAGCTTTATGAGAGGGGTACTACTGATTTACAAAAGCTGAAAGAGTTGGAAAGGGAGTTACGGAATGCTAAATCTCAAGAGGAGGAATACTGGCGAGTTTAATCACACATTGAGTGGTTGAAGGGAGGAGACCGCAATTCAGCTTACTTTTATGCATTCGTGAAGGTAAGAGGAGAAGAAATCTGATTGCTGGGTTATGTAATACGCAAAGAAGAATGGTTCGTGATTAATTAGGCATGGTAAGATTAGTGGGAGAATATTTTGAATATGTATACTCATCCAGGGGCAGGAATGAAGAATTTGATGTGTTGGAGGGTATGGAGATGAAAGTCTCATCAGAAAAAAGTGGTAGGTTGGATGGCCCTTTTGAGGAGGAGGAAATGAAGGTTGCTCTGCATCAAATGAACCCAAACAAAACTATAAGCCTAGATAGGATCACAAATAAATTGATACAAATAAAATGGGAACTACTTAAGGGAGACATCACGCATATGTTCAAGAAATTTCATTCATCTGGCCATTTGATCAAGAGCTCAATGAAGCACACATTGTGCTTATCCCTAAGGTCCCCTCTCCACAGTTGGTAAAATGTTATATACCAATTATTTTGTGTAATTCCTCTTACAAACTCATTGCTAAAGTATTATCTAATCGATTAAAAGTTGTTTTGAACAAACTAATCACTCATTTTCAGAACGCCTTTGTTGCAGGAAGACAAATTGCAAATACTATACTTATTGTTCATGAGATCCTCTATTCAATGACTAATGGGGAAAGAAGAGTGCAGGACGTGGCTATCAAGTTGGATATTGAAAAGGTATATGACAAACTAGAATGGCATTTGGTGACGGAGGTGCTCCAAAGATTAGGATTCTCTGAGAGATGGATTGGGTGGATAATGTGGTGTATGGAATCGGTCTCGTACAATGTTATAGTGAATGGACAGTTAATGAAATGATCATTCCCACACGAGGTATTCGACAAGGGGATCATTATCCCCTCTTTTGTTTGTAATATGCACCGATGCACTATCTTTTTTTATTGAGCAAGTGAAAGAGAAGGTCTTTTTTAGGGGTTTAGAATTAATCATTCATTTCCCTCAATCTATTACTTAATGCTTGATGATGATACTTTATTGTTTTGGAAAGCAAATTCTCAAAATGTTGATGCCGTCAAGGACATACTTCACATGTATTCAAAGATATCAGGCCAAAAAATAAACCCTAAAAAAGTTTCATCCACTTTAGCAAAAATGCTTTTCCTCTGTTGAAGATATTACTAGAAGAAAGGTTTGATATGAATAACTCAAAGGGATTAGGCAAGTATTTTGGTGTTTAGATGGTGGAAAGACAATCTCGCAGATAGATATGTAATTGTATTGTGGAAAGGTCGAGTAAGAGAGTCCTGACTTGGCGTGAGAAATTCTTGACACCAGCTGGTAAAGAAATACTCTTCATGGTCGTGGCACAAGCTCTTCCAAACCACCATATGACAATTTTCCTTCTTTTGAAGGGCACGATAAGGGCATTGATCCAGGCAATGTCAAATTTTTGGTGGAGTAGCTGTAATAGAGATGAGGGCATTAACTGGTGCACTTGGAAAACAATGTCTAAATCAAAAGGCATTGAAGGATTGGGATTTAGGGACCTAGAGATGTTTAATGTTAGTTTCCTTGCTAAACAAGCATGGAGAGTTATGAATGGAGAAAACAAACTGTTGGGAGAGTTTGTGAAAGGAAAATATTTTGTGGATAAAGATTTTATGAAGGCTGATCTGGGAGCTAGACCCTCATAGGGATGGAGAAGGATTTTGAAGGGCCGAAAATTGCTTTGTAGTAGGTTGAGATGGAGAATTGGAAATAACAAGAAACTAAAATTTGGGATGATTTCTTATGTTAAAAAAGGAAAGGAAAAAACTATGGGCTCTAAGGAGGAATGGCTTGGTGTGGGTGAACGAGCTTATTGACAATAACTCTAGAGGGTGGAACCAAAAACTGGTACGAGAAGTGTTCAGTGAGAGGAAAACTAATTACATACTAGCTACTCCAATAAGTAGAGAGGGTTGTGAAGACAAAGTTGTGTGGCATCATGAGAAATCATGCAAGTTCATAGTTAAGTCAGCCTATAATCTAGCAGTGAAATTAGATGTTAATGGTTTTTGGGGAGGAAAAGGAATATGAGAGATGGTTTTTGGGGAGGAAAAGGAATATGAGAGGGCGGTAATGCGAGAATTAACTCAAAATTTTGGAAGACAGTGCGGAGAATTAAAGTACCTAGGAAAATATTATTTTTTCTTGGGAGAAGTATGCAACATGGGCTCCCTATCAAGTTAGCATTGTGGAAGAGAAGAATGGCCAATAACTCTTTATGTCCAGTATGTGGGAAGGTAGAGGAAATAGAATTGCACCTACTATTTTTATGTGAAGTTGCATAATTGGTGTGGTTTGGAGCTCTTTGAGCGATCATAAGTGCAGTATTACCAACGAATAGTGTGACAGAAGTTTGGGAAAGGTTAATCAAGGAAGGCTCAATGATGGCTAGAGGAGAAGATCTCCTTCAATGGTGTACTGTGGGATGCTGGTTGATTTGGAAGAATAGAAATGAATAGGTTTTCAGAAATAAAGGGGAAGAGCCAATAGGTATGATCACTAAAATAATTACTCAGATTGAAGATTATGAAAAAAGTTTGGTGACTGATCTCTCATCTTATTTAGGTTGGGATCTAGGGGAAGAAAAAGAATTGAGGGGCTTATTTATATGGATGCAGTTAGAGATAGAAGGTCTGAAGAGACTGTAATTGGGTGGGTTCTTATCTTGGCAGAAGGAAAAGCTATCAAATTAGGGACGACCTTCATGGGGATAACTACTTCAGTTGAGGTAGCGGAATGTGAAGCTATAAGATCGACACTCCAAAATTGTAGCATGGATACGCACATATCCACTATATATACTCTGATGTGAGTTCTATAATTGATGCCTTGAATGCGCTATGTCCAGTGGCATGTGACCTTGATCCTTTGATTCATGATATTCATGTTCTAGCGAAAGATAGGTACCCACTTAATTTCTGTTATATCTCAAGAAATGCTAATGAGCGAGTCGATGCACTCGCAAAATATGCCTTGTGTAATCATAACTCATGTATGTGGTTTAACCTTTTGCCTGATGTGTTTTTGTTGAATTATAATATATAACTTAGTTCCATGAAAAAAAATCTATCCAAATCACATGCATGACACCCTATTACTTTGTGTCAATTTAACCAATGTATGCTTCCATACACCAATCGATATACACGTACATTTACACACAAATGTACATATAATATATACTCTTTTAACATATTGCACCTATTTTAATTAATACACTACAAGGAAAATGACATTTAAGGATGGGAATTCCCATGACTTAATATTTTTTTACCGTCATTAAAGGATTTTAGTGGTGAGAAAAATCCCACCATGGCCCGTCCTTAAAGGCTTCGAGGCTAAAAGTATATAATGATGGGATCAGATCCCGTGATTAGAATTTAGTAGTGACCTCACAATTCCCGTCATTAGATTATCTTTGTAACGACAGGAAATCCCCTCACTGCATAAGATCT
Source organism: Stephania yunnanensis (assembly GCA_039657365.1). Taxonomy (NCBI): domain Eukaryota; kingdom Viridiplantae; phylum Streptophyta; class Magnoliopsida; order Ranunculales; family Menispermaceae; genus Stephania; species Stephania yunnanensis. Next base: position 37,871,108 of record CM077590.1, on the reverse strand, counting down.
TTCGTCACTAAAAAAGTAAAAACAAACACACGATTTTTTTTTTCAAAAAACATGCAATTCTTTATTATTGCATTATTCTCCCGTCACTAAATGTAATTTTTCGTGACATTTATATTTTTGTGACACCTCTAAAACAACCATAAAAAAACATTGCCATCATTAAAGCCACCTGCCATGAACTTTTAAAATTTCATTTTATTTTGTGACAAAAGTCACAAATTCCTTTATTGGTACATGTGGCCAACTTATAAAATAGTTACTAAGAACATAAAATTATCAACATAATAAAACAAAGCTATTTTATTTTCAAAAAACTCAATGTAGTACATAAAAAACTTCATATCACAAGAAACTAAGTTTAATGTAATTTAAAAATATGCTCTTACAACAACAAACATGAATCTTCACAAAGCCTAAATCGACTTCAAAGGTTCTATGCGAGTTCCTTTTACAAAACTCATTGTCCTTCACTTTTCTTTTCTAGGATGAAAACCCAATTCAATGTTATTTCCACCAAAAGCTTTTCCCTGCCATAAAAAAAGATTTGCCTTAAATATTTCCAAATAAGTTTTTAGATAGCTTTAAAAAAGGTCGAATGCATAATATAAGAAGAAAATGTCTTCACAAATGTGAATTTCTAAACACCATATCACTATTTTGCAAAAAAATATTTTTTTTTGCCTAAAATATTTCCAAATAAATTTTTTAATAGCTTAAAAAAACTCAAATGCATAATATAAAAAGAAAATGGCTTCACAAATGTGAATTTTTAAAAACCACATCATTCACTATTTTGGAACATGTAAGCTAAAAAATCTAAATTCCAAACGCAATACATAAAGCGAGAAATTTTAAAAATATGAACAAAAAGAATGCATTAGCGAAATGCTTATAACATTAAGTAAGTTCAAAGAATGAATCAAAACCAAAAAGCATTCAAAGATGTGAGGAAAAAATATGAACAAGAACTTTCAAATTGAACAATTGTTATAAGTTTAGCAACAAGAAGTTAATGAAAAAAAATGAAAAAAGAAGAGAATAATAAAAGATGAGGTACTATTGGTTGATAAAAAGTAAAAACAAAGAGAAGCTCGAGTTTAAAAATAAAAAAACCTCACGTGAACAAGTTATGCAATAGAAAGATTACCATGATCTAGGATAAAGGTTTTGGGCAGAATGTCTACGAAACATATTGTTGTTAAATCATTAAAAAGACAAACTTATAGCTCATAAACATGTTATTAGAGTAAGAAAATATAATGACACTTCTATAAGGAGGATACAATTAATTTGACAAAACAAAATTGAGCTAGAGAGAAAAACAAGAACAATAAAAAAATAACAATAACTCCATAAGAAAAATGAATATGTAAAATAATATATTGGAATAAGAAGTTAATTTCATTATTCAAAAAACAAGTAAAGAAAAGAAGCATACTTGGAGGAAATAAAAGGACTGCAATAAAACTCACCTCATTCCTCGAAGATAACACTCTTGTACTATTGCTCCAATGTCGTGGCAGATGTGAAAGGGAACTAAGAGCAACTGAATAGCCTAGAAAACATCAGTAGATCTAACATCAATATTCCTCGTGGTACAAAAGATGAAGAATAAATCTAAACGCAAATAAAATCTGAAACATAAATCTTAATTTTGATAATAAGATCTCAATTAAGAAGTAATATAGTAAAAGGACCTGATAAACTGAAAAACTAATTTAATCCCTGCACCATTTATCTCATTCTCTTGGACGTAGAGTCTCTTACATATGGACCCATTCCCTTGGGGCATACAATAATTACACAAATGTTCTTGAAAAATCAATTCCAAGATACTACACATGATTAAGAAGAAATTTACGAGATAATCCAAGAATGCTATAAGCTTCACATGGGAGGGAACCTTCTCATAATTATTCGCCTGTATACGGAAACACATTAGACATAACACAAGAACTTAGAAATGACTCATTTGAGTAGATCCAAATGGCCACATAAAAAACGTCTGCCCAAACAAATTCATGAATAAAAACAACTTTGTATAGAAGACGTTGCAACTATATTATATAAAACTCCATTCACATGCAAAAAACTTCATATTTTCACTTAAAACTTTAGAACCAAAGAAGTTATAAAGAACTAAAGACAGATAATAGCTAGGTTATGTAACATTTAAGCAATTTCCCTCGAATCAGTTATTATGGGGCCTAATAAAAAGAAAAGAATGAAGTGCATGTTTAAACTAGACGAAATTGCCACAAAGTCCCACCTCTAATTTTTCCAAAATTATATCCAAATAGCCTATTAACAAAAAGAAAGCATTAACGGAATGCGTATAACTTTAAATAAATTTAAAGGATGAATCAAAACCAAAATGCATTAAAAGACGTGGGGAAAACAAAAAAATAACCTTGAGAGTAAACAATTGTTATAAGTTTACATATCCCTTTCGGGTTTCAAAATTAAAACCTCCCTGTAGACACAAAAAGTATATATGAGCAACAAACTTCATATCTTCCATAAGCTATCTTATTACCTATGTCAAATGTTCTCTCCAATATCCTACCTTGCCTTTGTTCTATTAAACATAGGCTCCACAAGAGAAAAGTCAAGATCACCAATTTGTATGATTATATCATGGTAAATAACAATAGAGATACTGGGGTGACATGTGTATCAGTCGATACTTGGAGTAGGAAGAGGTTAATATTCCAGCAGATTGCACCTCCTTGCCACATTCGATCATGAGATGGCAAAAACCTTCAATATTTAATTTGAGAGTGATTCATATCTAAAATTGTTTAAATAAATCAATTCTATGATAACCCAATGAAATTTCAATGTACAAATAAAAAAAATAAGAACCTTTAAATTGGTGATCAAGAGCTTTCTTTGTTGAGACAAAGTATACAAACAACTTCATTTGCTATCTCATTGGCTATAGATGCTTCTATTCCAAAACTAAGTAAAAAAAACTCCCACCACTAGCATAAAGTGGTTCAACAAGATAGCTTGATATTATTTTCCGTGTGCTTCTTGTCAATACTTCAAGAGTTAGACATCTATGATCTACAAAAAAACAACAATGTAAAAATAAATTTCAATTTAGAAAAGGATAATAAAGTTAACATTCTTAAACATGATAGGCTAGTTTCTATCTTTCAATGCATGAAAAATTCCTTACTTTTAGCATTTATAAAAACATAGTTCGCATTAAGTTGTTGTAAAGCTGTAAAAGTTTAAAACCTAAAAACTCAAGCTAATGTGACCGCAATGTAATTAAAAATAGTGATGAGAAAAATTGTGATTATCCTAGCTCGAACTAATCACCTCTAGGTATAGGCCTGACTATGAACTAAAATATAAAGTTTTTGTCCCGCAAAAAGGACTTAATTGCGAAGGCCTGATACTCTAATCAGTGCACCGCCCGACCTAATCTCTTTGTTAAGCCCTAATCCCAACCACATAGGAGTTAACAATGTATTAGTCAACCTTTTGTCTTATTCTCCCCGTAACTCGTGTTAAGGATAAGTATTTCTCATTTCTTGTTTTTCAAAATTTTCAGAGTTAATTAAAACTTTTTAAACATTCATTAATAATGCAGTGGAAGTCTTATTGTACGGTGGAAGCAATCATAAAACACCTATATGTGGAAATCAGGAAACAAATCACATGTATGTATGTCAAAAGGTGTGATAAACAATGTAACATCACGCATTAGTCAGGGAGTCTAGTCTTTCAATCTAAATATACAATCTAAAATGTATCAAAGACATATATTGTAAATACAAACAAGTAACCTATACAAAAGAGTAGCAAACAGTCGTCGATGACTCTGAGGTGGTCGTCGATCTTCTTTTCCCTGGTCTACTACACGACAGATCTACAATTGTCACTAAAGATGACAATCCTAGTGAGTAAATCCTGAGGCCACTTATCCAAACTTCTTGAATAGAAAGATAGGTAACTAAAAGAATGTCCAAAAATAACTGCATGCAAGAAGCTACCAAGGTAAACTAGTAAGTCGGTAAGTGCAGATACAAAGATTAAATGTGTACTAGGATTGATACTAAGCTCGGACATGTCTGGGTGCCTTAGACTTAACTCGGGGTAACCTTCAGCCCACAGGAAGTGTAACGACCCGGTTCCCCAAATCAGGTACCCTCTAGCCTAATCCCGTCATTAAGACCTAACCCATGTCACATAGGACTTAACAACCTACTAGTCAGCCTTTTACATTTCATTACACACCATTCAGTTCGTTACACCTGATCAACTTAGGCATTATCCATTAGTTGTTAATTATAATTTTTAGAGTTAATTAAGGGATCGTTTATCATTACCTTAATTTTCAATGGAAGACTTAATAAAATTAGTGGAAGCATTTATAAAACACCTACTTTAGAAACCTAGTAAACAAATGATCATATAAACCAACCAAAGTAATACACGAAATAGTAGAGAAGTCTAGTCTCTCCACCCAATATACAACCCAAAGTTAAACAAAAGACGTAAGTAATAGATACACAAAATTATCACCTACAAAAGTAGCAAGAACTACTTGTCGACGGCTCAGAACTACTAATCAATCATCTCCTTCTATGGTCTGCTACTCGAAGTATCTGCACCCGTTGTCATAAAAAAGACAGTGAGTACAATAATATAGAAAGTAACACTGAGATACATTCATCAAGATTTTCAAATATACTCAACAAGTATATGAAAGGATAACAATAGCAATTAAAGCAGAAAAAAATCAAGCTTTAAAATATTTTAGGTAAACAACCTGAAATTGACACTTGGCTAAGCAGGAATGGTCTAGGGCCGGTTGACTTTGAATTTAAATCACATCAACTCTATTCCACTATCTCAGGGTGGAGCTATGCTCTACACCTCTGTTAAAGGTTGGAGCTGAGCTCTATGCCTCCATAATTACTCATTTACATATTCTCGCCGACAACCTCGGGTATTATAACCCTAGTGGCGCACAAGCTAGTGGCGAGATCCCGAAATCTCCAGAAATCTAGTGACCCCATGTGTCGTGCCCATTTCTATAATGGTCCTAGATACAAGACATACTTTCACAACTCAATAAATGACACAATTTAGGAATCGAACAAAGTTATTGTATAACTAACGTACAAAGGAATGGATTTACAACACCAGAAATCACCTATCTAATAGCATGCTATTTTACTTGATTTACACACTACACTTATCAACCAAGGATGACATAGCACGTGAATAAGAGTCGATGAGTACCACTTAAATATAAACCAATGCCACGATAACAAACTCAAGAAATGAGATGAAACAACAAAGTCATGGCATCAAGAGTACAATATGCTCATTAGTCTAAATGACTATAAAAAAGAAGCATAATGGAAAAAAATAGAAATAAATATCTCAAATAGTTTACTTACAAAACACGTCAAGCTTCTATGCTAATTCGATCTCTCGACACCTTAAAGCTCGTACTCGAACCTCCGAGACTTTTCCCTAAGCTCCTGGTATCATTTGATATGTTTAAGAATGTTTTTAGACCCTCAATTAGGGTCCTAAGCTTGTTTAAAGTGTTTGAGTTTAAGTTAGGAAATTGTAGTCAGTATGCTGTCAAAAGCACGTAGTGTGCTGGGTAGTTTATCTAGCACGTTATTGACCCCCTTAGCGCGCTACTCCATACATACTAATGCGCTACGTGCAGATAGCACACTAGCTAGCACGCCTAGCGCGCTAAACACAAAAAACCCCATAAATTCTACACTTCGAATTTCTGGGTTTTCTCATCCAATTGGCCATCTCCATCTCCTTGGACCTCTGTTACCCTCCACCAGAGACCCAATTCATCATCCATAGCAACAACATCAGCATACACTTCATATATACTCATCAAACCATCAATTTATGCTTGCATTTTTTTTATAAAACTAAAAAATGCACTTACCAATTCGAATGGTCATAACTTGGCCAATTTAACTTTGAATTTCAAACTTCTTTATAGCAAATTTAATGGTTTTCCACAAGGAATCTAACTATGTAACCCAATTTTGAAAATAATCTCATTTATCCTCTAAAATCACATAAAACCAAAACTGATTTAACACCTCTAATTTTATCAAAACTTTGTGTAGTAACTATAGAACACTCCTAACTTGATCAACTCCTCAAACACACCAAAATCTCCTTTACAGATGTTAATCTCTCTTTGGTCTTCTTCCTCCAGAGCTTTCTCTCCACTCCTAAGTTATGGAATGAAATGATTTGCATGCTTATTTCATACAGTCTTTTATATATATATGATAAGATTAATTAGTAGACATTGATCTTAATATACACATGCATCTTGAGACTAATCTAATGGCTCATATCTTAATTTCAACTCCATTAACTCACCACTAACTCCATCTTATGAACATCAATTTATACTCAATTGGTCTCTTGATGCGTCTATGCGTATCTCGAGGAATATTAATGACCAATATTTTAACTTGCTAACCTTAGGCTTCATTAATGTAAATCAAACTATAGCCACAATAATCTAATTATTTAAGTTACACTAACTTCAATTAATACTTATCATATCTACCCCGGTCCCACGTCGGGATGCATCTCGAGGCGCATCTTGCTCACGTCTCGACTTCAATATACTAGTAGGAGTGACTTAATAAGTCTACACAAATACATTACACTAGACATCCATCACTCATAAATACTATACTACTCAGTCTTCACACTGAGTATTTGGACATTGTACTCGCTCTTGAGTCACGTCATAGGTTGGTAACCCCGATTAGGGATTAATTTACTATTAGTAAATTCTGGGCCGTTACGGGAAGATAACCAAATACTCACTAGTAGAGGCTCTTTAGACCATCAGAAGGAACCTAACCCTAACCTCATAGGGTGATTCCCTAATACATTCATGAGAATTCTCATGCCTATTGAGCCTAAGCCTGAAAGAGTATCCTTGATATAATCTCGAAATCCAGCCTCAAAATGTTGTTAGACTAAGAACCCGACCCCAAACATTCCTACGGAATGAGCCAGATTGAACCGTTCAATGGAAACCTCATACCTCTCGGATCACAACATCGCATAAGTCACACTTAACTAAGAATAACAACCACTTCCATAAAAATTTAATTTGAATAAGAGAAAGAATTTTCAACAAAACGAACCATCACAAAATCATACCATGAACCATTAAAACAAGCAACTAGCCGAACATTACAAGTCATGGTACTTGAAAATTAAAAAGAAGTAAACAACTCAAACAACTACAATAAAACTAAATATAAGTAAAGAAATGGAGTTAATTGCCTTGCAGGTTTACTTACCTTAAATGAACACAATTCTTGGCCTATACCGACTCTCGACTAGTTCAAACTCACGTTCCGCACTTGATAAGGCCTCTCTAAGCTCCTGAGGTGTCCTAACAAATTTAACGTAACTTGTTTTTAAGCTGGTTAAGTGATTTTAAATTCTATTTTTCACAATTGCCCCCTTTAATACTTTGGTTATGTTGAAACCTACTTTATAAAATATAGACAGTTTTGGTGCGGCAACTTGTGAGTTGATTTCAATTACCAAAATGTTAAAAATTATGCATTATAGTCCAAAAACAATGTCACAACCCAAATTCCTAATACTAGTTCAATTCTTTAATTTGGATCATTGTTTCGTTACGTGGGATCCACATCGAGATACGTGCACTGATCGAGGCGATGTGACCGAGGTATATGTTAGATTTGTTATGATATATTCTTAGTGTATTATATAGGTGTAGACTACTAAGTCATTCCTAATTGTGTTTAAATGTCGAAATGTGAGCGGGGACGCGCCTCGAGAAACATGCTAGCGTGGACCAGAGTAGAGAGTGATGCGATAAGCTTAATTTAAGTCGGTGTAGCTTAATTAGATAAATTTGGCGTGGCTTAGTTAAATTACATAAGTGTAGCCTAAGTTAGAAAATTTAAAACATTAGTCATATATGTTCATCGAGATACGTGTGAACACATCATAAGACCAATTAAGTTATGAATGTGTGTTATCAATGATGAGTCAGTAGAGAGTTAATGGATCTAAAATCAAGATGTAGGCCATTAAATCAGCCTCGAGATGGGTGTACACATTAAGATCAATGGCTATCATTCAATCTTATCTAATATGTATAACATGGATGAGATAAGCATGCAAATGATCTCATTTCATACCTTATGAGAGAAGAAATATGGAGAGAGTGATCTGGAGAGGAAGATTAGTTTATTTGAAGTGAAATTATAGTGATTTCAAAAGTGTAGATTAAGAGTAAGGTATTCTATAACTTGGTAAGTTGAGCTACACCTTTAGTTTTATGTAATTTAATGAATTGATGTTTAAATATGAAGTGTAAGTTGTTGTAGTTGTTGTGGAGGATGTATTGGGTCTCTGGTGGAGGAGAACATGAATCCAAGGCTTTAGGGATGGCCTTGTGGAGGAGAAAACTTAGAATTCAAAGTGAAAAATTCTGGATTTTCCTGCACATAGCGCACTACTTGTATTTAGTAGCTAATAAGTGTGAGCAACGCACTAAGGGAGTCTCTACCATGCTAGACATACTACCTTGTTCGCTAGGTGCTTTCGACAACACAATTTCTGCAGTTTATTAATTTAAACTTAAACACATTAAAAAATTCTAACACTTTAACTAAAGGTCTAAACACACTCCAAAGCATGTGTAATCATACCATGAGCCTAAGGAAGAGTCTCGAGGGTGCGGGTACGAGTTTTGAGGTATTTGGAGGCTAATTAGCTTAGGAAATTTGCGTGGATTGTAAGTAAATTGATTGAGATATTTATTTCCATTTCTTTCCTATTATGCTTTTCATTTACAGTCATTTGGGCTGATTTACCTATTGTACTTTAGATGTCATGACTTTGTTGTTCTACCTCACTTCATGAGTTTGCTATCATGACATTGTTTGATGTTTAAATGGTTTCATTGATTATATATTATGAGTTATGTCATCATTGATAGTTGAGGAATTTAGTCAAAGGAAATAGCATGCTATTAATTATGTGATTTATGGTATTGTAAATCCATTTTTCTTTGTCCATTAGTTATGCGATTGCATTATTGGGTTCCTAAACCGTGTTATTTCTTGGGTTATGAAAGTAGTTCTTGTATTTAGAATCATGATATGATAGAGATGAGCGTGACACATGAGGCCACTAGATTTTCGAGGTTGTCGGGATCACCACTAACTTGTGCAGCACACGAGGTATGAGACCCGGTGTTGTTGAAAACTATACATCACATGTGAATGGTACTTGCGAGTATTTTATAGCATGATTTTTTTAGCATATTTGCTATTCATATGCTTTTAGATACTTGTTGTATATTTAGAAATGTGGGTAAATACTTCTCAATGTTACTTTCTACTTTCCCTTCCTTTTTATGACTGTGGGTGTAGATCCATCGAGTAGTAGACATGGCAAAGAGAAGATCGGCGACAACCTCTGAGCCACTGGAGTGCTACTACCTTTGATTTTGTAGGTTTTCTTTCATTGTATGACTTACATATATATATATATATATATATTATACTTTTAAGGTTGTATATTATGGGTTATGAGATAGTTACCCAACCACACACATGTTAATATATAGTTATCGCCATTTTGTTATATATATGCATGTGATCTTTGTTTTCTGATTTTCACGTACTTAATATTTATATTAATGGCTTTTGTTGAATTGTTATACTTCTTGAAAAATCTTTAAAGATTAAAATTTTAATTAACTTTAAATTATTAATGAATATGAGAACAATGAAATGCTTATTTTGAAAGTAACTAATAAGGAGAAAGTTTGAAAAGGCTGACTAATATGCTGTTAAGTCATACGTGACCGAGAGTAAGGCTTAATGACGAGATTAGGCCAGGCAGTGCCTTAATTTAAGAAGGGGTTGTCACAGTTGGTATCAGAGCCAACTTTCTCAATAAGCAATGCATAAACTTGAATAAAACAAAAGTTTAGATATGGAAACCAGATGATCCTTGCTACAAACCATTAGTTGAAAAGCGAATGAAAATGTGTTAGGGATTCCTATATGTACATGTTAGGTTCTATATATGTATGCGATATGTACGTAGTAGTTGAATCGCATTCGCTATCAACTTGCAAACACTGATGCCTGATGATTACAGAGGCTGTTTGACCAAGTTTCAACTTAGGGACAATATTATGCTTACTTTATCACCATGATAGCAGCTTGTTTTGCACCACCAACATAAATATCGGCCCCCACTACTATTACTACTCCTACATTACTAGTGCCAGAGGTTTCTACTACGATACTAGTAGCTCCGATGGTACAAACTATTCTAATGGTGATAGTACTGGCAACAGAGACAATTGATATTGTACCGTCTCCCACTCATACATTTTTTAGCTCATCAGGTGAGGTTCGGTTGGTGAAGGATTTCATCACACTGAAGCCAGTTTACTTTAATGGACAAAGAGACTTTCAAAATGTAGAGAAGTGGATATTGTCTCAGGAGAAGTTACATAGAGTTGTAAGGATTAAGAATAGACTTTGGGTTGAGATTTTATGGTATATACTATAAAGAGACACTAACATTTTGGTGGCATGCGATGATAACTTTTGAGGGAGATTTTGAGTCTTGGGATGCATTTAAGAAAAAGTTATAACAGTAATACTTCCCACCTGCAGTGATGAAAAGGTTGGGGAAGGAGTTCATGAACCTGAGACAAAGAGCTAATGAGTATGTGATGAGCTACAAAGACATAAATAACTATCTGAGATAGGCTAGAGATCTAGTGAGAGATGACTACAAGGATGTGTATCATTTCAGAGATGAACTGAGGCCAGACATATGGTTTTATGTGACCAGTTCAAGTGCCAGGACCTTGGGTAAGATACATGAACGTGCACTTTCTCATAAGCCTTATTATTTGAGTAGAGTTGTAGATGGGACACCATTGGGACCAGTGTTCTCATCTAATTAGTTCACAGAGTTTGAGAGGAGGAGACATAGTGGCAAGGGATATAGTAGATGGAAGAGATATTCTTAGGGAGCGGGGCAGCTGCATTAGCTGTACCTTATGCATTATATCTTACTCCACTGTAAAGCATAATGGGTAAACCACCATTGCCAACTCCAGTCAGACTAGTTTTACCAGCTCCTACTAACTAGCTCTTCCAACACCACCAATGCTGTGTCAACAACAGCAGGGTGGTAGATGTCGAGGCAGAGGTAGAAGCAGAGGTCGAAATGGTTCCCGACAGTGACGAAGATAGGCACAGGCCTAGGATTAGGCACATGGTCAGCGCATGATGATTAATTGCTATAGATGTGGTCAATTTAGGTACATGTTGAGAGATTATCCACAGTCGGCGGCAATATTTTCGTAGTAGCGTCAAGAGGGAGTACACATGATAACACAACCAGATGTCGATGCCACATGAGGTCTTATTGAGGGCACATTTTCTATTTGTGGTAGATATTTATTTGTCTTGTTTGATTCGGGTTCTATAGTATCTTTCATTTCTGGTAACATAATAGGCATCCTAAGGTTGACACAGGTTAAGGTTAGTGTACATTTGATTTTGAGTGTCGCAACTACAGATAGGTTTTACCTTAATTGGCTTGTTGAGGGATGTCTAGTAGAGATAGGCGAGGTAAAGTTACCTGCAGACTTCAAAGTGCTCGAGTTTTAGATTTCGAGGCATTTTTAGTGATGGATCGGTTAGCACCGTATCACGTTTGTATCTATTGTTTTAGCAAGATAGTAATAATTGAGATCCTAGGGCATCTGATGTTCACATACAGTGGTAGTATACCAAGAGTCGAGGGCATAAGAGGTCGACTTGCAACTAGTATGCTTACTTTGGTATCATTATATTTAATAGCAAAGAGTTAGGGACCTAAACTTAGGATATTTCGATTGTTTGCAAGTTTCTAAAAATGTTTCTGGAGGACTCACATAGTTTACCGCCGCTGAGAGAGATAGAATTTATCATTAAGTTAGTAACAGGCACTGAGCCTATTTCTATACCACTGCACTGCATGGCTTTGAGATAGTTAGAGGAGTTAAGGAGTCAGTTTCAAGATTTGGGATAGAAGGAATTTATCACACCTTCTATGTCGCCATGGGGAGCGCCCGTCGTGTTTGTGAAGAAGAATGATGGCACTTTGAGACTATGTATCGATTACATATAATTGAACAAGGTCATAATCAGGAACAAGTATCCATTATCACGGATTGATGACTTATTTGATTAGTTAAGAGGAGCGTAAAATTTCTCCAAAATAGACATGAGATCAAGGTATCATCAACTTAGGATCAGGGATGAGGATAGGTTTAAAATAGCATTCAGTATGAGATATGGACACTATAAGTTTATGTTCATGCCGTTTGGGTTGACCAATGCCCCTGCCATGTTTATGGATTTGATGCATCGGTTGATGAGACCATTTCTTGATCGATTTGTGATAGTTTTTATCGATGATATATTGATTTTGACGACTCAAGAGGATCACGAGCAGCAGCTCAGGGAAAAGTTATAGACTTTGAGGGAGCACAGACTCTATGCTAAGTTCAGCAAGTGTGGGTTTTGGCTATCAGAGTTCAAGTTTTTAGGTTATGTTTTTTGAGTAACAGGCATCGTAGAGGATTTGACCAAGATTCAGGCTATTATGGATTGGCCATCACCGATGTCAGTTACTGAGATTAGGAGTTTTCTGGGGTTAACAAAATCTTACCACGTATTCATAAAGGACTTCTCGAAGATCACTTCACCAATTACCGGATTGACCCAAACATACGTTAGATTTTATTACTCTAAGGAGTGCGAGCATGCATTTGCTTAGTTGAAGAGCTTATTGACCACCACACCATTATTGGTATTATCAAAGGCTTGACAGGGGCTCCAGGTATATATATATATATATATATATATATATATATATATATGCTTTTAATACAGGTCCAAGCTGTGTATTGATGCAGGACAAAGGCATAATGGCTTATGCGTCCAGACAACTAAAGATACATTGAAGAGTTGTCCCATTTATGATTTATAGCTGACGGCGGTGTTGTTTGCTCTAAAGATTTGAAGATATCATTGGTATACAGAAAGATTTGCACTCTACAATGATTACAAGAGTCCAAAATATCTCTTCACACAGAAAAACTGAATATGAGATAATGCAGGTAGGTAGAGTTTTTGAAGGACTACGACTTTTCTCTGGAGTATCACCTAAGAAAAGCTAACGTAGTTGTAGATGCGCTAAGTAGGATACCAACTAGAAATGTTAAGATTGTCATACGTCATATTACGCATGAGTATGATTACTCGAGGCAACAGCGATGATGAGTTAGTTATTCCTACATACACTCGGGTAATCATTTGTGCATAGATGAAGTTGTAGATAATGTCTATGAAGAGTGTATCAGAGGGATAGTCGGCATTATATACCCGAGATTTAGTAAGTTAGTCCAAAATACTGATTGTACAGACTAGATAGAGATGACAGATCAATGTCTAAAATTTATAGGTAAATTGTGGATACCGTTAGTGGCAGAGCTGCGAGATGAGATTTTTCAAGATTCACACCATTCTCGATTCATCATTCATCTAGGCAGGACCAAGATGTACCATGACATGAGGAAAATCTCTTAGGAAGAAAGCATACATATTGGATCTCATCAAAGACTATGAGATTTGCCAGCAGGTGAATGATGAATATTGTAGACCTGGAGGGATGTTACAGCCCTTCCCATTTAACGATGGAAGTGGGAAAACATAGCCATGAACTCTGTTTAGGATTGCCAAGGACTGCCAAATGACACGATTTTATCTAGGTGATTGTGGACTGATTGAAAAAATTTGCCCATTTCTTACCATTGCAGCTCATTGCACATTTGACCAGTTGAGCTTAATGTTAGAGAGAGAGATTATCCGGCTGCATGGGGTACTATTGAATATCACGTTATACAGAGATGTTATGTATACATCCAGGATGTGGCGGAGTATGCAAGAGCAGTATGGCATACGCCTATAGTTCAATATAGCCTTTCACCCTCAGACTGATGAGCAAATCGAGAGGTTGATTCAGGTTCTCGAGGATATGCTCCAGGCTTGTGTATTGGAGTTTGGCAGATCTTGAAAGGAGTACATATCATTGTGTAAGTTTAAATACAACAACGATTATTAGGCTAGCATTAAGATGGCACCATTCGAGGCTTATATGGCAAACCGTGTCACTCGCCATCATGTTGGGCTAAGCCAGAGGACCGTGAGTTAGTGGGCCTTGATATTGTTGTTGACCACACATAAAAGGCATGAAAATTTTTCAAAGGTTTAAGGGGGGCCAAGAGAGGCAAAAGAAGTATGCAGACATATATCGCAGCGATCTCGCATATATTTAGGGAGCCTTTATGTATTTGAAGGTTTCTCATCGGAAGGGTCTTCACGTATTTGATTTGAAAGGCAAGTAAGCACCGAGATTCATCAGGCTTTTCAAAATAAAGAAGCAGGTAGGAAGGTTGCTTATGAGCTTGACTTACCTATATAGATGTTAGGGGTTCATCCAGTCTTTCATATCTCTATGCTTCAACTGGCTAAGTCAAAGGCGGGCATACGGTCAACAGTTGACTTTCAGCCAGATTGACTTGAGTGAGGATATTACTTATGAGGAGTAACCAGTATAGATCCTACACCAAAAGGTACAACAGTTGAGAGGCAAATCTATACCGAAGTTGTTAGTCAATTGGCAAATTCATGGTGACCAAAATTTCCTTAGGAGCGGGAAGACTATATACGAGATAGGTTTCTGTACCTTTTCGAGTCAGGTATAACTTTAACTTGAATTTTAATTTCGAGAACGAAATCTCCATAATAAGGAAGATTTGTCAGAGCCTAAATTCCTAATCCTAGTTTTATCCCTTAATCATGATCATTAACTCGTGACGTGGAACCAACATCGAGATGCGTGCACTGACCGAGGCGATGTGGTCGAGGTATATGTTAGACTTTTTGTTATGTATTCTTCGTGTATTATATATGTCACTCCTACTTCTATTTAAATGCCGAGATGTGAGTGGAGATACACCTCGATATGCGTGTCGATGTGGGATTGAAGTAGAGAGTAATGTGGTAAGTTTAATCTAAGTTAGTGTACCTTAATTAACTAAGTTTGATGTGGCTATAGTTAAATTACATAAATGTAGCCTAAATTAGAAATTAAAAACATTAGTCATAGATGTTCCTCGAGATACGTATGGACACATCATAAGACCAATTAAGTTATGAATATGTGTTATCAAAGATGAGTTAATGAAGAGGTAATGGATTTGAAATCAAGATGTGAGCCATTAGACCAACCTCGAGATGGGTGCACACATTAAGATCAATGGCTATCATTTCAATCTTATGTAATATATATAACATGGATAAGATAAACATGCAAATGATCTCATTTCATACCTTATGAGAGAATAAATATGGAGAGAGATTCGAAGGGAAGAAAAAATGATTTGAAGTGAAGTTCTGGTGAGCTTTAAAGCCTTTGATCCCTGTTTATATATGAAGTGTAAGTTGTTCTAGTTGTATTGGAGGATGTATTGGGTCTCTGGTAACATGGATCAAAGGGGGGGATGGCTATGTGGAGGAGAAAAATCAAAATCTAAAGTACTAATCTGTGGGTTTTCCTGCACATAGCATGCTAAGCGTGCTTGCTAGTGCACTAATAAGTGTGAGTAGTGCACTAAGGGAGTCTTTAGTGCAGTATACATATTACCCAACGCATTTGGTGCTCTAGACAGCACAATTTCAACAATTTCTTAATTTAAACTTAAACACTTAAAATAAGTCTAACACCATAATTGAAGGTCTAAACACACTCTAAAACATGTGTAATCATATCAGGAACCTAATAAAGAGTCTTGGGGGTTCGATTACAATTTTGGAGGTGCTGGGAGGCCTAATTAGCTTAGGAAATTTGTGTGGATTATAATTAAACTGATTGAGATATTTATTCCCATTTCTTTCCTATTATGCTTTTTTCATTTACAGTCACTTGAACTGATTTACCAATTGTACTCTAGATGTCATGACTATGTTGTTCTACCTTACTTCATGAGTTTGTTATCATGGCATTGTTTGATGTTTAAATGGTTTCATTGATTCTATATTATGAGCTATGTCATCCTCGATTGTTGAGGAATTTAGTCAAAGGAATAACATGCTATTAGGTAGGTGATTTATGGTATTGTAATTTCATTTTCCTTTGTGCATCAATTATGCAATTGCATTGTTAGGTTCCTAAAGCGTGTTATTTCATGGGTTATGAAAGTTGTTCTTGTATCTAGGATCATGATATGATAGAGATGAGCGCGACACATGGGGTCACTAAGTTTTCAGGGTTGTCGGGATCTCACCACTAGCTTGTGCAATACACGCGTTATGGGACTCGGGGTTATTGACAAGTATACATCATATGTGATAGGCTATTGTGAGTATTTATTTATGTGATGGGCATTTGTAAGGATGTAAAAGTATACATCATATGTGATTGGCTCTTGTGAGTATTTATTTATGTGATGGGCATTTGTAAGGATGTAAAGGCATTCATGAGATTGTTTACGCCCTATATAGTGGAACAAGACTGACATGATGCAACTCCTGACTGACCGACCCTAGATCATCATTGCTTAGTCGAGTGTCAGTTTCAAATTGTTTAACTGAAGTATCTTATAACATGATTATTTTTCACTATAGTTGCTATTTTTATGCTTTCAGATACTTATTGTATATTTGGAAAAGTGGGTAAATGTCTCTCGGTGTTACTTTCTACTTTCCTATACTCACCGTCATTTTTATGACGATGGGTGCAGATCCATCAAGTAGTAGATCGGGCAAAGAGAAGATCGGCGACTACCTCTAGCCACTGGAGTTCTGCTACCTCTGATTTTGTAGGTTTTGAATTTTGTTGTATGAATTACATATGTATCGTATATACTTTTGGGGTTGTATATTATGGGTTGTGAGATAGTTACCCAACTAGACACATGTTAATATATTTTATCATCGTTTTGTTATATACATGCATGTAATCTTTGTTTCCTAGTTTTTCGAATACTTAGGATTTATATTAATAGCTTCCGCTAAATTGTTAAGACTTCCGCTAAAAACTCTCTAAGTATTAAAATTTTAATTAACTCTGAATTATTAATGAATATGAGAACAATGAAATGCTTATTTTAAAATTAACTAATAAGGAGAAAGTCTAAAAATGTTGACTAGTACAATGCTAAGTCCTAGGTGGTCGAGATTAGGGCTTGATAACGAAACTAGGCCAACGGTGCCTTAATTTGAGAAGGTTTTAGAGTTATGTCTTAAATTTGCAAAACCATAAGGTTTGCGCAAGTTCAATAAGACATTAAGGAGATGGAAAATTTTTCACAATGACTCAAAACAATTTTATATTCCGACCAACAAATTTGAAAAATCCATTTCTCCTAAACCATAGCTTCAAAACTCATGTTTTTTTACTGAAGCCAACAACCATATCCTAGAACATCATACTAAGAGACGAGCTCAATCCAATAAGAAATGAGTGAGTTATGATCAAAACAACAGGATATTACCAAAACCGTGAACCCAAAAATCTCATATTCATCACCAAAGTTGCAAGGGATTTCTAGACATGAAAACATACGAATTTCAAAATCTTTTAGTAGGCAAAAGTTGTTCCCCTTTGAGTTAGCTTTCAAATTCCACCAGAATGGGTCCATTTCGATTTAAAATGAGGAAATTATCACCAAATTACAGAGATTGATTCATAACAACAACATGCAAAACTTTTAGTTTTGTTTTACAACTTCGTGAACTTCAAAAATTCATAAATTTATTTATTTCAAAACCAAATTGAGAACTTCTTAAAAGCTGGATTATCAGCATGAAAAGGGATATTTTGAAAATATAATTGGATTTTGGATTCAAACACACCCATATAGCTGAACTTTCAAATTAAAGAAGAAAAGACTTATTACATAGTGTGTGTGTAGTTGTTCCTAGGACTTGAATCTCCTATTTTAGTTGATGAATTCTCTTCGAACTTGATGAGTTTGCTACAATCGACCATAATTTCCAGTAACTCTTAAGCTTTGAATCTTTATTTCAAAGTTATGTTTTTTGCATGTTAAGATAAAACACCAAGTCATGTTTATATAGTTTATTTTTGTCCCAATCTTAGCCATACATCTAATGGATTTTTTTCATATAGATGATTTATCAATGGTTCTCAATAGCTCCTATCTCCACTAATTCTATTTTGTTGGCACCAATTCCCGACTCAAATCTCCTAGGTTTCCATTTTAGTGCAAATCTCGAGGCAAATCTATGATGTAGGATTTATTTCTTTAACTTAGGCTTGTAATTGAATTCACATTAAGCCATAGTCCTAGCATATATATATATATATATATTTTCATTGATCCCATTATAATAAATTAAAACTCATTATGTCACTCTCTACCCAGTTCCTATGCTCGCACGCATCTCGAGGCATGTCTCCTAATGCGCGTCGAACTTACGAAACAATGGAATTGAATAAAAACTCGGATATAGTATACACCCATACATTACACTAGGCATTCATCATTCAAGAATATCACACATCTTAGTCTCCGAGCCAAGTGTTATAACCGTGAACTCGCTCTCAGGCCACATCACTGGTCGGTGACCCTAATTTAGGACTAATTTACTATTAGTAAAATCTGGGCCGTTACATTAGTAGTAAGTATTAACAAAGGATCTATTACCTTCAATGAATTGAACTCTCACACTTATGATGCCAATGGAATCAACACTCCTCCTACAACCTGAATTACATAAATTCATCTACGACAACCAGGTTTCAAAGCCCACTTGTCTCATATACATAAATTAGTCAATGCAGCCAAAACTAACCCTAAAGCAACTGGTATGGTCTAGCTTCCACAAAATGCCAATTCATTTTGTGTTTTAAAAAGTAAACAATTTCATTTAAGATAGACTTAAATTGACTTATGAAAATGTTCTATTACGACACATAGTGCCTAAAATAATTAGTGTAATTGAGTCGTTAGCCATATAATCGATTCAAATAAAAAGAACAAAGCTAAATTTTTCCTCTAACCCTATACACCAAACTTAGAGACAAAAATGGTCCAAAAAAACCTTTATACGAACAGTAAACCTTATAGTTTAGAGCAACCTAAAATATTTGGGCTCAGCCTAAAATTTTGGGAACCACAGGTAAGTTGTTCAAATTGTTTTTTGCAACATAGGAAGTTCAAAGTTACATCAAGTGGTTCAAAAAGTACATCCTTTTGGTCTCAACAAACTTTACCATCTAAACATACTTTAAAATGTCTGAATCTTAGAAGAACACAACAAAAACATTAAGTAATACCAAATTTGTTGGAACCAACTATGATGATCAATCAACACTTCCGCAACAATCAATCTAATGTTGTTGATGTTGTACTTCCACAATCTATAACTAGCTAAGAAGACTAGAGCAAAAAAATTATTTAACCATACGTAAAACACCCTTCAACCCTCTTTGGTTAAACTCAATATAAAATATGTTTAAAGTTTCAAAATGAAAAAAAAACCCCACAGTTAGGGACAATGGCAGAATTGTGGTGCCATCAAAGTTAAAATTGAGTGATTGAATCAGCATTTCAATGGTCTAACAAATTAATGTCTAAATTGCTTTTATAATACATAACAAGAATAAAAAAGGCCAAACCAATTTACTTGTTTTGAACATCAAATCAATTCTCTATTCTAAAACCAAGTTAAAAATATAACAAAAGGCCCTAAAAATAGAAAAATCATTGTAGAAAAAAAGAACAACTTATTATGAATTTTCTTAGAAAGAGATGTTGTTGCTACTAAGATTGTTGGAGAATGGGAAAGATCTCTAAAATAATGGGTTGGTATCAATGAAAGAACCTATGTTAGAGAGAAATCAATGAGCAGAGGAAACGAGGGACCCATAGTAGTCACAAAAAATTAAAATAGGAATGAACCAATCGGTGAATGCTCGTATATGTGTAAACCCTAACTCTTTCAATTGCGCAACCCATCTTTGCCTTTTTTTTCGTCTTATCTCCATGTTTGATCATAATTGTTGTTCCCAATTTTTGCTCTAAATGCAAAAAAACCATAATCATGAGCTCTTCAACTTGAATCAAGCTCTATTATCAATCTCTACACCTGGCCACCACCATTAATGATTCACATGCAGAGCGTATAAATCGCTAACTTCAACCTTGAAGACCCGATAAAAAATGACTAGGAGAACGAGACCATGGTGAGTGAGCCATAGGAGGGGCCGATGTTTTATAAGAGAGTCCCTATGATGACACATTTGGAGTACCGCACGACACTTGAGAGGCTAAGGATGTGGAGGGCATTGGCGATGGGGATGGGAGTGTCGAAGTCAAGGGTGATTGCGATAGTGACGCCATTTTTTCGATCGGTGGACATGAAGGGAAGAAGAGGAAGGGGGAGCCGAGACTGGTAAGAGCATCTCAATGGTAATGTGGATTTAAACCATAAATTGGTGCCACATCATGGATGTGAATTGGTGCCACATCATGGATGTGGATTGTATCCTAGGTGGACTCTTTTCCACCCTAATCCATGGTCTCGTTGGGGATGCTCTAAGGTCTATGCTATCTCTTGTACTCGACATCTCACTAGGGTTTGAAAATAGATAAAATAAGATTAATATAAAAATTTAAAAAAAAATGAAAAAGAAATGCAAATGCGAGATATCTTACCGTCAAATGTTTTGATGGTGCAAAAATGATTTTAAGGAGGGGTTTTTCATTAATAGCCATTACGTACAACTCCCGTCGTTACTTAATAAAGCTTTAACCATGAAAAAAACTTCTCTTCATTAACTTATGTTTTTAATTACGGGATTTTAATTCGATCACTTTTTTTGTGGTTAAAAGCTCTTTCCATGTAGTGATAGACAACTATTGTGTGCACTTAATTTATTATTATATATAGAGAGAGTGACTATTAGCCCCTACTACCCTATATCAGCTCCCCATTTGATTTAATACATTTTTAAACTAAGATATCTTTAGGCAAAACTACATAAATGAACCTACTCTAAATCATTCTATTTGACTTCTTTTTTTTCCTTTCTACTTTTCACTCTCCACACTGCTCTCTAAATGAAACCTTAAACTCATCTCCAACTCCTATTTCACTCACTACACTCACCTTCTCCTTTTTTACTTAATTCTCACTTTCTATATCCCACCCAAATGAAACCATAGACGCATCTAATTTTCTCTTCTACTTTTTAATCTCTACACCCCTTCTCATCTATTTGTTCATACGCTCAATAATTCACTATCAAATATAACATATTAAATATAGTATTTGGTTAAGATTTTATTCATATTTTTGAATTTTTAAAATTTTTTATTTGTATTGAATCTTAGCTTTTAAGGATCAAAGAATCAATCTTGGAATGAATATGAAGCAAATTGAGTTAAGGGGGAGAAAATGCTGATATGCAACAAAGGGTTGGAGGTTGAAGATCATAAAGATGAAAAAAGGCTTTCTTTTAGGGTGAGGGGGAAAATATAAAATAGGGGTACGATGGAGAGTTCACTAATAATTAAGGGGGGTGCTTAGAGCATGAACTAACTTATTGGGGGCTATAAATAATATTAAATTCAATGAGGGGCTGATATATCATATAGTGGACTAATAGTAACTCCCCGTATATATTGCATACATATGGTCGGTAATAGATGTACCATATTTCCAGCAATCACCCACATGAATGGAAATTGACCGATATTACACTTTATATATCATCCCCTACACAAATGAATTTCTCATGAATTTTTTTTATTGTAAAAGATAATGCAGACTCTAGATTAAGTATGGTGGAAATGAGTGGCATAAGGATATGTAGCTTGTAGCTTTTAACCTTCCTTAGTGTAACATTATTGGGCGTGCTAGCTAATCAGTGAACATGATGTCTTGAATTGTTCATGCGTTTGTGTAAACCATGTCAACAATGTACACACAATACACTTTCAACAATCTGAATTCCTTGATTGTGTTCATTAATATGACCCTAAACAACTCCCAGATTCATGACCACTTTAAAGAATTCAAGCCTTGAACATTCTCATAGAATCGACCCAGTTCACTCTCATATATGTGGTTCCTATTAAGAGTATCATGGTATACTCCTCATGAAATTGTGACATAGAAACCATTAAAAGCGAAGCTTACCCTTAATAATTTTGCAGGCATCACTATAATATCATAGGAACGGGTTGGAATTAAATAGTGCTACACCACACTCCATCATTTAGTTGTCCCTTTGAACCTAGATCTTGGGATCTCCAGTCTGCTAGGTTGGGTATCCACAATGGATTATATTTTATAAGCTTTAATCTCATTCCCTTTGATTAAAAAACTACTTGATCTTTAGGCAAGCCTTTAGTTAACCGATCTGCAAGGTTGTCTTTTGACCTTATATACTCAATGAAAATTACTTCATTTTCAAGTAAATGTTTTATTGTGTCATGTCGTCGACGTATATATTGTGACTTACAATCATACATTTTATTCTGCACTTTCGATATGGCAGACATACTATCGTAATGAATATAAATGGTTAACACAGGTTCCGGCCAACAATGAATATCATATAAAAGCTCCTAAGCCATTCGGCTTCTACCCCAACTTTACATAAAGCTATGAACTCAGATTTCATATAGTAGATCTAGCTATGCATGTTTGCTTAGAAGATTTCCAAGATATGACACCACCTCCAAGTGTGAAAACATACCCACTTGTAGACTTAGTATCGTGAATATCTAATATTCAATTATTATCTCTATATCCTTCCAGAACAGCAAGATATCTCATGTAATGCAATTCATGATTCATTATTTACCTTAAATATATATACTCTTATCATTGCTTTCCAATGAGCTTTCCGTGGATTGTTTGCAAATCGACTTAATCAATTTATAGCACATGCTATCTCAAGTCTCGTGCATGACATGACATACATTATACTTCTAAGTATATGCGAGCACTCTACTTAATTTATAGGTTGCCTTTTATTTTTAGTTAGATGTTCAATAACATCCATTGGTGTCTTTATTGGACTTGTGTCATATTTATTGAAGTTATTTAATAACTTGTCAATATAATGAGATTGAGACAACACCATTCCATTCGCTATCTTAGAAATTTTAATTCTTAAGATAACATTGGGAACTCCTATATCTTTCATCTCAAAATGTCGTGTCAACAAATTCTTTATAGATTTGATTATAGTTTAGTCATTGCTTATAATCAACATATCATCTACGTACATACAAACTATGGCAAAGCCTTTAGGTGTGTCTTTGGCATATACACACTTGTCATATTAATTGATTTTGAAACCATTTGATAACATTAAATTATCAAATTTAATATGCCATCATTTCAGAGTTTGCTTTAATCCATATAAGGATTTAATAAGTCAACATACTTTTTGCTCTTTCCTTGCGTGAAAAATCCTTCTGGTTGTTGCATGTATATTTCTTCTTCTAATTCACCATTTAAAAATGTCATTTTAACATCCATTCGATGAATTTCAAGATTATTTATTGTAGCAATTCCAATTAACAATCTTACGGTTGTTATCCTTGTTATTGATGAATATGTATCAAAGAAATCATATTTATAATTTCTTAAAGCCATTGGCTACTAACTTAGCTTTATATTTATCAATTGAACCATCTGTTAGATTTTGGGGTTCATACGCAATGGAAAATTCAAAACAATTTTTGAAAAACCCCAATAGGACCGAAAATAAGTTTCATTAAAATAGATCTACAAAAGTAAACCATACCTTAATCCATGACTTCCTTCTCTGATTGTTTGATTTCTAACATGTTCAAGTACGTGTCCTCTATCAGAAATCCACACACAAACGGTGACCACAACTTGGAGTGCTAGCCTCAAGAGAGATTGAAAATGTTTTTTATTTCTCTCCCAAGATCTAGAGAACTTGAAAATAACAAAAATGAAAATCTTATTTTGTTTTAGGGTTTCAACCTTTATTTATATGTGTAGATAAGCACTCACTTAAAATCTTATTCGTAACATAACTATTATATTTAGGAAGTTTAAGTAGATTACACATACACTTTATTAATAAGTTATCATATAACAAATTGTAAGGGCTTTTATGTCATGATATTTATCATATAAGACTCATAACTCTGGACCAATTGAAATTATGCAAAGCCATTCTTTGTGTGCAACCCAATAGGTTCATCCGATGTTGGCAGTGAACCAAAACTATTTTGGTACACAAGTTATAAGAGGTCTCTAGTAAGGCATTATGAGTACCCAAGTAGCATGAATATCATAATCGATACAACTTAATGAATAACATATATCATATCTTTTTGTCGTGCAATATCCTTTGATTAAACATAAGGCATGGAAAGTCGCCTCTTAATGTTCAATCGTACTAGACTCGATCTTCAGGTGACTAAAGACATTCGAATGACATTGATCATATCAATTCACTTAGACTTGGCCATTTAACATTTTAACATATCGAGTGATCCACTGATATCTCTCTATACGAGAGGGACAAATTCTATTTTAATTACACACCTTAACATATTATTCATATGGTAACCAATCACAATCTTTATAATCTTCTAGTTATAAATAATGTTTGATTTTGTCAAATTACCGTGCTCATAATATTGAAGTTTATGGTAACCTCAAGTCGAAGAAATAATGATATATATATCATGAGTAACACCTATGACTTAATACATGTGGTGTTCTTATAGCGGGTCGGTTCAATACCTTGTTCCCATAACAAGCACTAATGATCTCGATTTGTATCCCTATATACATGATTATCACATGATCATCAATCAAGATTCATATTAGCCTTAATTCATTATAGTTCCCTATATAATGATTGGTCGTTTATGATATTTCTACAAATACCAATAGATCTTACTATAAGGTAAACATACAATTACTTATAATAAAACAACAGATTAAAACCCCAATTTTATTAACTAAAATTATAAGATAAGCAATGTTTGTAGATTGACTATAATGTCCCGCTTTAATTTATCTCAATTAATTGGTTAATTACAAATTATGACCTTAAGGTCGGGCACATATGGATGTTGAGGAAAAGTCCAGGGCATGCCTGACGAGGTAGCTTGTGGTTATTTTTGTGTGATGCATGTTAAATTACTATATTATTTTAAATATTAGTGTCGCACTAGTTTTAGGATTTTCATTGGTCGCGTTGTGCGCGTATAGTTACTGGAGCATAGGATGTTGCGGTGTGCCCGTAACGGGGTGTATAGAGTAGTCAAGGGGCTTAGAGAACATACACACTCAACCACTCACAAAGTGACAACTCATCAACTACCCATCACATCACCCATCCCTCACTTTTTATCTCTCCTCTCCAAATCAAACACACATTTTGGTCCCTGTTTTTACCCAAACCAGCTCTAATTTCCCTATCATTTTTCTAATAATTCTTCTCCAAACTCACCGAGCTCTCATCTTGATCTCAAAAACTTTCTTCTCATACAAGACTCTTGGTCTTTCTCTCTCGGCTCTGGCATCGCCGCTTCTCGCGCCGGCGACCTCCTGAGATCGAGGTAAGTGTTAACTGTTGTTGTTGAAATTTTTGAAAAGATTTGTGGCTTTAATGGTGATGTGTGGTTGTAGTTGTTATGTTGTTATATTGTTATTGTTTTGATTTAAAAAGAAATAAAAAGAAATATTTAACAAAATCCATTTCTTCTTTAAAGACGAATCGTATATGGAAAATAGATGATTTGGGTGAAGATGGGCCTGACCGGATTGGCCCAAGCCCAACCCGGTTGGGCCGACTCGGACTAACTAGATTGGGCCAACCCGAGCCCGACCCGGTTGCGCCGGACTGGGCCTGACCCAATTGGGTCAAGCCTAACCCAATTTAGGGGCCCACCCCATATCAAATAATAATATATTTTTAAAAAATAATTGAAGTACAATTTTAAATATAATAAATTATAAGAAAATAGGATAAATAGGGAGAAAGTTATGAAACAAATTCAGAAAAATTAGAGCAAATATGTAAAATTGGAGCAAAAATCAGGTTTTGAGACTTTTCAAGCGTTTGACACCTCGGTGTAACTCAAAAAGTGTGCCACAACTAAAATTTGGAATAAAATTATAATTTTTGTTTTTTTATTGTAAATTCATTAAATGTAACACTAAAGTATTTTAAAATTATAAAATTGGACATCAAGGAATAATGAGACTAGTTAGGTGTTAGGTGCACAATTCGAGGTGTGAGAGCAGGTCTTTTCGAGGCAATTTTAAGAGCATCGAGGTAAGTAAACCCGCTAGAAAGTCAGCATAGATTTACTTATTTTTCTTTTACTTTTCGCTAGTTCGACTTGCATACTTACTCTATTCCCGCGTGTGTCTGTGTATGGTTGAAAGGACAGTATGACCCATTTCCAGCTCTCTCGTATATGACGATCCGATTGTTGTTATGGTGTTAGTAATAACTTAGACTACATGTGAGGTTCCTCTCTGCGGGTCGATAATCTCGTGAGTGGGTCGGCGTGAGGGTCACCTCCGTCATAGAGTTCCTCTCATTTGAGGCGTTAGGCAGAAGTGTACCTTCCGACTAACAAAGTTCCTCATTTCGACCGTGAAGAGGAGGCGGGGGATTACCTTGCCTCCAATGCCTTCTCGGTTTAGTATTTGCATCCCAGGGCTCGACAACTATACACCACACTAGTGTTCCATATTTTTTTATTATCTAAATAACATATATTCATGCTTTACATTTCTATTTATTTACTTTATCTGCATGAATTGTAGCCATTTTTCTTGGATTTTATGTGAATACTAACTAAATCTTTTTGGGATTTACTCACTGGAACTACCTCTGATCTAGAGCTCATCCACTAGCTTCACTCGTAGGTGGTTGTATTTATATATACATTTTTTGGATCATTTTGGGAGACTTTTCACCTGATACATATATATTGACATTTCGTCGCCTTTATTGATATACATGGTATTCTTTTACCGGGTTGCCACCCCAAAGGTTGTTAATTAATGGAAAACTCGTTTACAGTATTTATTTGCATATTGTTAAGACTTCTGCTATTAAAAATAACTTAAATAAATCAAAACAAATAAATTGAGTTGTAAAATTTTATAACTTATTATATTTAGATGAAATAATCATTTAAACAACCAAATTGAATAAGTTGGATCATTTCATGATTAGCTCGCGGGTCGTCATGAAATTTTTAGCTTAATACGCCACTAGGTTGGTTATTGCAACAAGTAAGAAATGGCAGTTCAAAAAAATGAATGAAGTTCAAAAGTATCGATGGAAACATGGATTATCACACTTAAAGATCTCGTTAGGAATAGAATGTATGACAATTATTTTATGCATACCACGAGCTGTGAGTTGAGACATTATATTGGCTTGAATGCTTTTTAGGGAAATGATATATCTAAGACAGGAAAGCTCGCTGCCTAAACTGATAAGTACAGGGTGTGTAGTACGATAGCCGACATTTGTAAGCAAGATCTAACTTATAGAAAATCATTGAGGATAGCTAAAAAAAATGAGATGTCAAGTTTAGACAAAATTTTTGACT
The DNA here is from genome assembly GCA_039657365.1 of Stephania yunnanensis. Classification (NCBI taxonomy): domain Eukaryota; kingdom Viridiplantae; phylum Streptophyta; class Magnoliopsida; order Ranunculales; family Menispermaceae; genus Stephania; species Stephania yunnanensis. The sequence goes on along the minus strand of CM077590.1, from coordinate 37,843,339 downwards.
CCATATATTGTTACCTCAACAATCAAGAACACGTAATGGACGTTAGACAAATAGATTTTCAGTGGACTCTACCAAAGCGGATAATGTGAAGATGATTCAGAACTGCAAGAAAGCAAATACAGACTCCTTTAGCTCCAGCCAGAGCACTAGAAGAGTCTTGCAGGAATAGTAGCCTGAGTAACTCCACTATTATGGCACGATTTGTTTGCAGTTTGTGAGGTCAGTGGGGGCCCCACCGCCACCTCTTGGATAGAGAAAAAACTAGGAGTGCGAGTCGAGATAGAATCTACAAATATATCTGAGGTTGAAAGTGACCTTATGCCAACCTAAGGAACAAGTTGTTCTAAATTCCTCACGAATCTATAAATGATTTAGTTGCAAGAAATCTCATACTTGAGATCAGTCCAACCCAAACAAAAACTCGCAGAAAGTTTGGGATAATGTCTTAAAAGGACGTGGAAAGTTTTAAGAGCTTAAAAATTATGACTGAACTAAGCGCGTGCGAGTCACTAGTCCTAAAAGTCAAAAGGTTTAAGTTGCATGGTGGAGCGAGAAAAGTTGTAAGGGATATATTATGATTAGGACTTAAATAATTATTTTCGATTCGCCACGACAACAAATGATTCTTTAATTTTTTAGTCGGTAATATTTCTCAACTAGTCCATAGGTGAATCTTTGAAGATCTGAGCAAGATCTAGCATGCCAAATCAGAAAGAGTTAGACTACGTTAAGTCCAACCAGATAGAGGGATGTCCATAACAGGATAATGCAAAACTTAACTCCAAAGCAAAAATCCCTCGTGTTTAAAAACAAAAAGATTAATTATTCCACTGTTAAGTTGAAGACTTTTTGTACACGTTAAGGATGGAGAGTAAGGTTTTTAACGCAGGAAGTCCAGAAAAAAAATGTTAAGAAATGAAATTGAAGTTAATAAGATAACTTTTGTGGTAAGTATTCGGTCGGACATTTTGATAGGAAACATAAGAGGCGTGTTGTCTATAGATCAAGAATCTATACATACACAACTCTTCAGAGAATCAAGGGAAACGAGGGTCAACCATATCGCATGAGTAATTACACTCTTTAGGCTCACTTACTTGCGAGGTACAACCTAGTTAGGTATACATCGCATAGAGGCATAATCAGACAATATGTGAATTATACATGAAAGTGTACTACTCACGACGAACATAGTTACAGAATTGATAGGACTGCATAACCATATGCTTGTGCCTAGAGAATAACACAATTATGTTTTTATCTGATGCATAAGTTGGAGTCGGTGGTGAGCACTTGATATCAATGTAGTAGTTGACTCGGGATTCATATCGTAAAAGTTTAAGTATATAAGCAGGTTTGATTCGGTGTCAATTACTAATCCCATTTGAGATTATGTATGTGATGAAACATTTTAGGAACAACAAGGTCATATTGTACTACAGACTTAGGTAAGAGTTTTGCAAGTATGGCTAAAGAAGCTGATGCTACAAGTAAGGTATGGGACACGTTTTCAACCATGTTTAAAATCTAAAACTTGCCTTCATATGAGGTTAAACATATGGAGTCTTGAGTGTAGTTCGGTAGTTAATCGTGTTTGTTTAGCACCGCAGTAGAGTCTTAGTCAAAGGTAATAATAAAGCAAAACGACAAAGAAATGTCTAATCATATTTCATTACGATCGAGTAACTTGACAACTTTCGAGTAGGACACGCGCCGAGATGGAATATTGCAGAGTTACCAATAGAGATAATGGAAGAGCGAAGGTATCACCACAAACGTTTTATTCCTATGTCAGTTTGACAAGCACCTTTATCTCGAGAAAACATGATTACCTTCAGATCTATATACAAGAGTAAGTGTATATGTCCAGGGCACCCAAAAGTGACATGTGAAAAGAACTTGCTTTGAGTGAGCGCTTAAAATGAGATTTACTAGTCACTGATTGGTCAAAAGAAAATAAATAAATAAAGGCTTTGTAGTAAAGATCAGATTGTGGTCTCATACGATATCAGATAATGCTAATAAGTTGAGTCACGATAAAGCCTCGATATGCATATAGTCACACAGGTAGGATCAGACACATACACTAATGGTCTAGATGGTTTAGCAAACATGAAAGAAATACGCGAATAGTACTACGATGGGCTAAGTTATGAGGTAAACCACTTGTTTACTTGAAGACTTCTCTTTTGAAAGGTCATCGAAGATTTGAGATCAAAGAAGAATTTGCATCGAGATTCATAGGTTCGTTTCAGATAGTCCGACTAGTTCGGGAGGTCGCCTATCATTTGAGGTTTTTGAGCCAATTAGTAGGAGTTCATGACATTTTCCACATTTCTATGCCAAGGTTGGCCAGATCAGTACCAAGAGCGATGATTGATATGATTAGGACCGAGGTCATACTAGATGTGATGTACGAGGAACACTCCATTGAAATAATAGATCATATGGTACAGACTCTCGGGACAAAGGAAATACCGCCAGTACCCGTTTGGTGGCAGTACCATAAGAACAAGAGTCTCACTTGGGAGAGAAAGTGTACCATGCAAGAGCAATACCCCTAGTTGTTTTAAGGTAAATGTTTAACTTAAGTTCGAATTTCGAGACGAAATTCATTTTAGTTGGGAAGATTGTAGCGACCCACTTTAATTAATCTCAATTAATTGGTTAATTACAAATTAAGACCTTAAGCTTATACCCACGTTGACACTGCTGAAAAGTCTACGACACGCCTAACGAGGTAAATTGTGGTTATTTTTGTGTCATGCATGTCAAATCATTGTATTATCTTAAATATTCGCATTGACTAGTGTTAGGATTTTCGTTGGTCGCGTTGTGCGCATATAGTTATAAGAGTGTAGGACGCTATGGGGTGCGCGTAATGCGGGTGTATAGAGTGGTCAAGGGGTTTAGAGAACAAACACACTTAACCACTCACAAAGTGAAAACTCATCACCTACCTATCGCACCACCCATCCCTCACTTTTCTCTCTTCTCTCCAAATTAAAAACACATTTTTGGTCCCTCTTTCTCTACTCAAACTATTTCTCATCTCCCACCCATTTTTCTTCTCCTTCTTCTCTAAATTGACCAAGCTCTTATCTTTCTCTCATAAATTCTCCTCTCTCCCATGACACTCTCGATCTTTCTCTCTCTGCTCCGGCATCACTGCATCTCATGTCGGCGACCTCCCAAGACCCAGGTAAGTGTTGATTATTGTTGTTGAAATTTTTGAAGATTTTGAGGCTTTAATCATGATGTGTAGTTGTAGTTGTTATGTTGTTATATTGTTATTGTTTTGATTTAAAAAGAAATAAAAAAATTTAACGAAATCCATCTCTTCTCCAGAGACGATTCATCTCTGGAAAAGAGATGATTTGGGTGAAGATGGGCCGGGCTATGTTAGCCCAAACCTGACCTGGTCGGGCCAACCCAAACCCAACTCGGTTGGGCCAACTTGGGCCCGACCCGGTTGGGTCAAGCCTAACTCAATTCAGGGGCCCACCCGATATTAAATAATAATAATTTTAAAAAATAATAATTTAAATACAATTTTAAATATAATAAATTACAAGAAAATAAAATAAATAGGGAGAAAGTCATGAAAAAATTCAAAAAAATCAAAGAAAATATGAAAAATTGGAAAAATGGTAGAAAATGGGGTTTTGAGACTTTTTGGGTATTTAGCACCTCGGTGTAACTCGAAAATTGTGCCACAACTAAAATTTAGAATAAAAATATAATTTTTGGTTTTTCATTATAGTCATTAAATGTGACATTAAAACTTTTTAAAATGACAAAATTGGACACTAGGGAATTAGGCGACTAGTCCGGTGTCGGGAGTGCAGTTCAAAGCGCGAGAGAGAGACTTTTTTGAAGTGAGTTCATGAGTGTTGATGTAAGTAAACCCATGAGAAAGTTAGCGTAGAATTTAATTATCTCTTTTGAAATTTACTTATTTCACTTTTACTTTTCTCTAGTTCGGCTTGCATACTTACTCTATTCCCACGTCTGTCTGTGTATGGTCGAAGGGACGGTATGAACCTTTCTCGACTTTCTCGTAGATGACGATTCAATTATTGCTAGGGTGTTGGTCATACCTTTGACTAATCATGAAGTCCCTCTCCACGAGTCGTTGATCTCGAGAGTGGGTTGACGTGAGGCTCGCCTCTGTCACAGAGTTCCTCTCATTTGAGGCACTAGGTGGAAGTCTAGTTTCCAACCAACAGAGTTCCTCATTTCAACCGGGAAGAGGAGGCGGGGGATTACCTTGCCTCCGGGGCCTTCACGATTTAGTATTTGCGTCCTAGGGCTCATCAGCTACACAACACAATCGTGTTCCATAGTTTTTATTATCTCAACGACTTATACTCAAGCTTTACATTTCTATTTATTTACTTTATCTGCATTAATTGTAGTCATTTTTCTTAGATCTCATGTGAATACTAACCGAATTTCTCCGAGATTTACTCACTTGAACTTGTCATTATTTTTGGTGGCAAGTGGCAGATCCTATGACGAGCTGGTGGAAGGTGGTGCTTGGCGACTACCTTTAATCTAGAGTGCTTTCACTAGCTTCACTCGTAGGTGGTTACATTTATATATATAATTTTTTGGATCATGTTGGGATACTTTTCACCTGATACATATATATTGACACTTATTATACCTTTTTGTCTCATTTATCGAAATAAATGGCATTTTTTGCTAGGTTTCCACCCAATAGGTTGTTAATTAATGCAAAACTCATCTACAGTATTTATTTGCATATCGTTAAGACTTCTGCTATTAAAAATAACTTAAACAAATCGAAACAAATAAATTAAGTTGTAAAACTTTATAACTTACTATATTTCGACAGAATAATCATTTAAACATCCAAATTGACTAAATTGGGTCATTTGATGGTTAGTTCGAGAGTCGTCATGGACAAGTGTACTGGTGACGTGGCATGACCTGACGACATGGCACTGCCTGATTTGCCTGAAATTTGGGGTCATCACATTGACCTAGAAGACATGCCCCAACACCATCTGCCTTTAATTTTCTTTTAAAAATTAATTTACGCCCCCAAAGGCTTCATATCAAATGGTAAATCCACCAACCCTTAGGTATGACTATGCATCATTGATTCAATTTCGCTATTAATTGCTTTTTTCTATAGAGGATATTTGGGCGTAGACATAGACTCTTGAAATGTTTAAGGTTCACTTTCTAACATATAAGCTAGAAAATCATTACCAAAAGATTTTGGAACTTTTGTCCTTTTACTTTTTTGGGTTCATCCGCTTTATTTTGAGGATTACTATTACTTGCATCGTCACTAGTTCTTTTATCTGAACTTGGTTCCTGCATATTTTTATAAGAAAAAATATGTTAAAAAATGATGCATTTCTGGATTTCATGATTGTATTTACATGTATATCAAGAATATATGATTTAAATACAAGGAATCTATATGCATGACTATTGTGTGCATAACCAATAAATATAAAATCAACGATTTTTGTTCCAATCTTAACCTTTTTAGGTTCAGTAATATCTACTATAGCCAAACACCCCTACATTTTTAAGTATGTGTATGAAGGTTTTCTACCATTCCATAATTCATAAGAAGTTGCATCCACATTCTTTTGAGTAACTTTATTAAGAATATGGTCAGCAGAAAGAACTACTGAACCCCATAAATTTTGAGGTAACCCAAAATTTAATAACATAACATTCATCATTTTATTCAAAGTACGATATTTATGTTCCAAAATCCTGTTTGATTGAGGATAATAAGGTGCAGTTGTTTAATGAATTATATCATGTTCTTGACAAAATGCATTAAATAGTGCATTGTATTCACCTCCTCGATCACTCCTTATAGCCTTTATTGATTTACCAATTTGATTCTCAACTTCACTTTTATAGTGTTTAAGGGCTTCTAGAGCCTCATCTTTGCTTTTAAGCAAATACAGATAATAATATCTAGTGCTATTATCAATAAAGGTTATGAAATATTTTTTTGCCACATCTAGTTTGTACAAACTTTAAATCACAAATATCGCCGTGAATTAAATCTAAAGGTTAAGTATTCACCATCAATAGTGTGAAATTAACCGAGATTTTGTTAACTTGGCCTCAACACAAATTTTACACTTATGATTTTGATTAGTTTTAAGGTTAGGAATTGATTTTAAATTCATTAATTTTCTTAACAAATTAAAATTAACATGTCCTAGCCTTTCATGCCACGAATAAGAGGAATCCAACAAGTAAACAAAAACTTTGTCCGCCCCTTGTAATTAAGACGATTGACCTGCATAGATTACTTTAACCCCCAAATAATCTAGTAAGCTTAATCCATTCTTTTAACTTTGTCCTCAAAATACTTTTCATTCAAATCCTTAATATTGCTCAAACACTAAATTTATATCCTCAATGAACTCAATTCCTAATTTGTTCAATTTGAGTAAATTAGAAAATCATACAGATTGTTCTTTGTGTTTTATAAGAATTTCGGCAGCACTTCCCCTAAAAGTGGTTTGCCCAAAAACTTCCATCTAATGGACAGTAGAATTGGGAAGAGGCCTAGGATGACTCACAACTTCCCGCAGTTCACAATATATAACAAATTCAAATTTATAACCTAACTTAGAGTTTTTGAAAACTTAATTATAACTTTACAATCCCAAATAGACCAAGATTGAAACATAAACCTCTCAACATATTTTAAATTAACTTTGGAGACTCTCATAACCATTCAACGAAACTTCACGTCTGTAACAGCCCCAACCTTAAAAACGGGGTACCGCTCGGCACTAGGCCTCCATTAACCCCTGGTAAATCAGTTCAGAGTTAATAAAGGCTTAGTCAGCCTCACAAATCAGTCTTCAGTACTTAATAGTCTACATAAAATAGTATATACTAATAGAAATTAAATGCGACCCCTGTCTGTGATGGCACTGACCCTACAAATTGGGCACTGCCCGACACTAGTCCTCTATTAACCCCCAATAAACCAATTCGGAGTTAATAAAGGCCTAGTCAGCCTCACAAACCTATCTTCAATACCTGATAGTCAACACAATATAGTATATATATGAAATCATATGCAACAAAAATTAAATGTAATGAAAACTCGATAACAAATAAATTAAACGCACAACGAGTTCTAGGTGTGGAAGCTAGTATGTGGAAACCCCGTACAACATATACAATGAACAAATTATAGCGACGAGGGGAAATACATGTATCTCTTAACCTAAATACCCATTTATAAAAACATAATAAATGTAATATGGATACATCAAATGTCATACGTATGCTGCACAACAATGTTCTCGAGCTTGGAGATTATGCCTACAATTATCACCAAAAGCAGAGACAATTCCGGTGAGTAAATCTAAAAGAAGTTCGATACTGATTCAAATTACACAATAAAAAGATTTATAAATCATGCAGAAAAGAAATGAAGTTGAAAAGAACAATAAAACGCATGATAGACACACTATAATGGTCAACGATAGAGACCAAGTCACTCGAAAGAAAAGGACATGCGCCTAAACGGTCTTAACACTATACGTAGGCTCAAAGGCACTTGACTATAGGTAAGTGTCAAATACTGGTATGATGGGACCAAATCCGCTTCAAACGCACCTAATCCATTAAACATTGTCGGCTCACTTGAGTTGCAGCTTGAGAAAGTTCCAAAAGGAGCCACAATCACAACTGCATGCGCAACCACAATGGAATCCTTAAAGTCCTGTGAGGAGCCAAAACACATGGCAGATGCTCACTTAGATGATTCAGTCTCGTCTAGGAGCCACGAACGCGACTCTGATACTCAACCCATGAGTGAACAACGACTTAATTCGACCACTTTAGACCCTAGGTTACTCGATAGGGAAGTAGAGTCCAATAATAGGTACCATTTCTATCAAAATATGCAAGGAAAGGAAAACAATTAATATCGAATTTCTTACTGGTTTACGTACCTATAATCACAACAATACCTTTCCCGAATGTCGACCTCACTATTGTTCCATGTCTGGCGTGTCTGAACTTCCTAAATCATTCAATTGTCTTTGATTATTTTCATTTTTAATATTCATTCATATTTTATTTAAGTCATATACACATTACGAGGTTGATCTCAATATGATTTAATTGTTGAACGCTTATCGAGACATCTCATTTTCGATAATTTCTTATTAAATTTTATTTTCTTTTTATTTACCTCAATTTCTGAAAATAGGAATGTCTTTCGGATTATAGGCATATTGGTCGTTTCTCAATTCGGACCACATTAGCTAAGTTTCGGCTGGACCAATTTTCTTTAATTTGACATTTATTGTTTCTGACCAATGTATACATAAAGTTCCTAACCAATGTATATGTTTATGTATACTTTAATGTATACATTCATATAAACCAATTGATTATAATTTTATGAAATTTATTTTTGAATGATCACATTGTACATGTAAAGTATACTTTATATATAACATGTGTATATACATCATATGCATCATATATAAAGATACATATTTATATACATAAAATATGTAAACATATCTACATAAATATTTATACATTTTATTTTACTTATTATTATTTTTTTAAATCAACGCGCAATCTCGAGATGCGTGCACTTCGAGTGTGCATCCCCATTTCATCCATTAACGCCTAAAACCTCAGTACGGATCTCGAGGCTACCCCACAAATCTCGCGATCACGGCATACCACGCATCACCAGACATAAAAACATACTAAACCCACTCATTTAGGCACACCCTATCAATATTCATCAAAATGCCAAACACTAACAATAACCACTTACCTAGGCCGTGAGAGGGAGGTTGGGAAAAGGACGCCGAAAGTGAGAAGAGTTGAACGTGAAATGAGGCCAGATAAGAGGTTTGGGTAGCCACCTAGAGGGAAGGGAAATAGGCAAAAATCGAGAGGGTGTGGGAGAGAAGATGAGATCGAGATTAGGGAGGGAGAGATTGAGTGTTTTTTTTTCTTGAGAGGGAAAGAATGTGAAACGTGATGAGAGAAAGAGAGAGAGTCACGGAGAGGTCAGAGAAAAGTGTGTAAGAGAAAAAAATGGAGTGATGTGATTAGGTACGTAGGTGTAGGTGAGTTGTCAACAATTTAGAGGTTGTGTGTGTGTATGAATTGACTTTTCACTCTTATATTTCTTTTTTTTTTTGAATTTTTGCGTGTGTGGTGTCACCCACATATTTGTCCACATAACACTTTTAACCCGCACCCAAATATACTACATCACTTCATCTTTTTACATCATTAAGATTTACCACTTTCAACTTCGATTATTTACTCACAATTTCTCTCTCTCTTATCAGTCTCATTATTCATATTCGCCCTCTATCACGTCACTCGCGTCACACTTCAAGCATACTGATATGAACTCTCACTCGCGAATTCCATGATATAAACCAATTTAATCGCACGCCGAACGCAAAATAATGATATACATAACATCAAAGTAGGCACATCAAACACAATTTTCTTTTTATATTCGAGCACGTCGACTAAACGCAACCCTTAGTCAAGTTTTGGACCACTAATGATTCGTGATTAACAATTAATTAATGAGTTAAAAATATGGGCCGTAACAACGTCCTACACTCACCCTAAAAATCCTAAAACAATATATATATAAATAATTTAAAATAAGAATTTACTTTAAAGTTTGAAAAAAATAATCACCGTGATCTTCGAGTCTTGTCCATTCTTCTCTTGTCGTCATATAGCATCTGACCTCATCAAAAACAACTCTAAGATGTCAGGTAAGTAAACACATACACTGATAAGCACTCATGCAATTGTTAGTCTAAATACATGGAGATACATAATTGTATTTCCAAATAATTAATAAGATATAAGCGTCAACATGACATGCAATCCACTCTGTTTGTCTCTTAACTATAACCAAATATCAATTTCCAAAAAAAGTACAAAACTAATATTAAAAGCTTATGAAATGTAGGGATAACTGGTCGGCGTTAGAGGTAAGATTAAAATTTAATTTCAAGCAAACCAGACTCCGAAACAAGCTTATCCCCTTCACTCTTTCTGTGAAAGCATGACCAAGAATGATGAAATGCAATGCAAACTATAATGTAATTATAGGTACAAAGATATTCAATCAATAGTGAGGATCACTATAGGTTTTACTTACAACTAACCAAAATTTTTGGGGTTCTCGAGTGTCGAATCACTTTGAAAATGATTCCAATAGCTTCCTTGCATACCCAATTATATTATGGGTTACGCTTCAAGTGAAACCAAATAACTAAGCCCAATGAAAATTGCGACCAAATTACACTTGAGAATAGTTTCCAAAAATATTAATTTATATAATTGTTTCAATTGGCTTTCAACTAACCAACTTAGGGTGTAACTCAATATTTTTCATGATGACCTAAAATGAATTTGTAGTACTCATGTCCTAGTTTTCATAGACTCTAAGAACGCCCAAATCGGATCATCGATAGAGAAGTTATGAATTTTTCTATATGGCCTGTCAACTAGGCAAACTTTATTTATTTTGAACTGAAAAACTTCACCAAATCAATATTTCGCAATTAAATCTTCAAAACTCAACAACAAACACCACGAAAGAACTTGATACCAAAATCAAAATATTTTCACAGCCTGTAGAGTCAAATTAGATTAAAATCAATAATTAATTCATCTAGAAACCTAATGTAAATGAATATCAACTATAAAACATCTCCAACATAGTTATTAACTGAATCACATTAGCTCAATTCATAAAAACTCAAACCCACGCTAGTGGAACTTATCCCGTATTGATCCAAATTAACCCAATACACCAATTCTTAATAATCTTTACCAATTCCTGTCGAAACCCCGCGAAAGAAGTCAAAAAATCAAGAAAATTCAAATTAAATTAAGGAAATTGCCCTGAATTTAGAATTTACCAAATTACAGCCAAATGCCTTGTTTCCATCATAGACACTTAGCTCAAACTGAATGTCTCGCGATGCTTTATAGTATTGCAGAAAGAAACCAAACGAAAATCAGACGTCGGGAATTCGCAGAGCGAAAATCTGAGTGGAGAGGGTTAGAAAACGAAACTTTTCATTCTATGTTGAATTGAAATGAAATATTCGTTTCATTTGAAACTTTTTTGGTTTTATATATAAATTCTTAGCTGCTTGTCAGCAACTTAATTTACTTTTATTTTTTAATTCCCGAAATTCCTATTTTGAGATGTTTTGTCTATCGATGGTCGTTTTGGATCCAATGTTTCACCAAATTGAGCAAACCTCTCTACGAAATAGTCCAACTCTATAAAATGTTCATAACACCTATTTTGGTCACACCAAAACCCTGAAAATCTTAACTTTTTCTATGACATACTAACCTTTATGCACCAATTTTCTTGCCATAGCCAAACTTACACCAATTTGGGCCTAATCTCAACCTCAACCACCATCAAATGATACAAAACTCGAGGCAAGGGCTTGCACCAATTTTATTCTCATTTTACTCTACCACCGATCTTAACTTGCATGTAAACCAAGGTAAAGTCCCCATGCGATACGCGACACTTGATTTACGAGTTTTTGAGCAACCAATAATTTTATTTTCACTCATGCCCTTCAGACACACACTTATAATCTTGATTATGATAAAAATTAAGGATACACCTCAACTATTAGATGGCACGAAGAAATACGTATATTACATCCACTAGGTGTGTAACACGCAAAATTAATATTTAAGTTTAGGATCTTTGGTTCGTAATACATGGGTCCTACCTCATATACTAAAATCCAAAATAAAATCCAAATTTAATTAATTAGCATCCTAATCAAGTTTATGGAATTCTCAAGTTTCACAATCTTCCCAAGTAATTAAAAATTTCATCCTCAAAATTTAAACTTACAGGTTACTGAACTAAAAGAGATGCGAGAAAAGGGTCCTTCATATATAACTCTTTCAACTATAAAAACTATTTCTAAGGTGAAACAGTTAAGTGAACCCAATCACTTTTTTTGTATTCAACAACTTGGTGGCAGAGATCATAAACATTTAAACTTTTCATTTCCAAATCATTGGTTTAATGAAAAGTTACATCCGCTTACTCTACCAATCCTTGCATTTTGTGAATTTCTAATGAGTTAAACAGTCAACTTTGTGAAATATTCGATAACCTTACTTTACTTCACATTTCATGACTTGAATCCCATACAAGCATCAATACATAGCAAGATCTAGCTTATCTTGCTTTTTTAACAAAACCATTTTCATTCTTAGTTGAATGTTATTCCACGAAACTTTAATAATTCTTTCCATATCCACCTAAAACTTGATACACATACCCGTTTACTTTCTTATTATTAATCATCCCTTATTAGAATTGTCGATGTTTAATTCATAGACTATCATTAATCTAAAATAGTAAAGTAGAGTTGTGTGACTATATATCCATCATCTTTTCAGCGTTTCTAAACAGAAACTTGGAATTATACAAGTCAACCCTTGACTATAGATCTCTAATTACATAAGTCATCCGATGAAAAGAGATCTCAAAATTCAATCAAATCAAAAAATGAAACTTGACTCATCGTTCAACTCTCACTCATTCTCTAAATGTCTACTCACAATATCATTTAGGTTGTAGACTAGAAAGCAATTATAAACTCCAACTCGTAAGCTAATTCGATAGACCTTTTATTTGACTGGTTAAAAAATTAACTCGTTTTCTAACTTCATCAAATCATTTTCTATCCATGATTTCATCGAGAACCTTATTTCATTTATTTAACGGCCAAATAACTAAGATTTCTCATCATCGCAATCATTACTATTCACTAGACTTTTCTCATTACCAGAATAGAGAAAGCTATCATTTTCTTGAGTAAACATACATTTCTAAAAGAGATATTGTGGCAGCTTTACCATCCCGGGGTGATGTGTCTTCGTGTACTCCTTGCCCAATGGGCCCAACTACACGTATACGACACATGCCCGTCCTCCACTTGTCTCAAAATTCGTGTCCACATATGTTTTATCAAATTAGTTAGTGGATTATCCGTATTTCCTTAACTTATTTTCTTTAAGTATTTAAATGTTTATTAAGTTCAATAATTGGCAGTTTGTTCTAATGCCTAACCATATTAGTGGGTTGTATCTTACAAATTAACATAAATAATCAGAAGCCTTAATTGATACAATTAGAATAAATAATTTAGCATGGTAAACATTATTCATAAGAGAAAGTCCTACTATGGAAAACCCGAAAGAGTACTTTGTATATAAACGACAATACCATAAATAAGGTATATATATATATATGGATCGTGTCATCACAAGTCGCCTAATACCCAAAATAATACAAAATATCAAAATAAGCACAAACTAGTAGGTCCTCGACGACAGGCATTAAGATATAGTCGCCTAGGATCCCCTTACCCCTACTGGTACTAGGATCTGCACTCAATCATCACAAAAAGATAGATGACAAGTCCAGTAAGTAAAATCCCAAGGAACTCTTCTGGGCATTCGCGTAAACAAAATAAGGAAATGCAAGAAGCATTGTCAAGTAAAAATGCGGAATGTAAAGACATACAACTGTAAATGGCTCATCGCATGAATAGATAAAAACTAAGCAACAAATGTGTGTGCTCGCTCTAGATGGACAAGACTGTACTTTAGGTCACTAAGTCCCTATCTGCGGTTGCGCCCAACTGGCCCGACACTTGGTCCCTAGTGGTGCTGGCCAAATCCACTGAGTCACCGATACGTGCACCAATGGCAAACTTAGGTTGACGTTCACTAAGGGCTAGGTCACACGTGCTATGGTCCAGTGCATCATGAACACACCACTAGGAAATCCGAGGGAGTAACCTCAACCCATGTCCAAGTAATAGAATGAAATAGTAAAAAAACAAGGAAATGATAGGAATTAGATTTAAAATAGAATCAAATACTCAGAGTTTTTCAATTGGGTTTTACAAACCTCAAACCGCTCTCTGACATCTCTGGACTCCCGTATCCAACCCGTCAACTCCCCGATACTGAGCTACATTCCATTAAATCCCTGATGTCCGATTTTATAAGTTTAGGTTGCTTATACGTGCTTAGACATGTATTAAGTTGAAAATCACCAAAACATCCCTTAAATTCATATTTTATCTGTCATTAGCGCGCTAATGAGTCTGCTTAGCGTATTAAGTGAAGTTAGCGTGCTAGGGGATCTGTCTAGTGCGCTACTATTCTTCATTTAGAAAAACAATTGGAAACCCAAAACGATTAGCGCGCTAACCAACCCAGTTAGCACACTAATTGCTCTCTGTGACATAATCTTAAAGTCTAGGATTTTGTCATTCCCCTCTCAATTAGCTACTCTAACCTTGTTGACATCCTCTCCATACCTAAGTGACTCCAAAACATTAGTTAGACTCACCTCATAACAATAATTAAGTCAAAATCCTCAAATCTCAACATTCACAAGTTTTTTTTCAAATTTAACTAAAATCCTAATTCATGCAAAACCAGTGATAAATCCTCAATAGAATTGATCATTAAACCCATAATTCATTAAGTTGCCATCAAAAACCAAGGATCAAACCCTCTAACTCAAATTTTACCAAAAACATACACAAATAGGTTCACTAAAAAAGTTTATGAGACTAGGAAGATGATTACCTTAGTTTGATTCTCAGTTGTGATCTCCAAAGTGATTGAATTCTAGATTGAATCCCCTCTTCTTCTATGGTTTTCTCATATTGCATCAGAATTTGACTTAGTGGAGATGAAGCTCCCACTCAAGTTGCTTATATATGTTTATCTTGATCAAGTATGCATACGTGTCTTAAGGATTATCATGTGGTTCATAAACATGTTGTCCCATACCACCTGATGACTCCATTAATACACTCATCTCCTATAATTACTCACAATGATCATCTCGAGGTCCATCCATGATCCTCATATTTAGTTAAAACTATAGACTTTTCATTTATTTGATTTAGGTACCTTACGTTAAGCCTTATTAAACTATATGATTAGTGTTTTATTTAACAAGATTAACCAACTTGTGGTTCCACTAACCTTCGACTACCCGATATCTGGTGCCTCACTTCTCGACATGCATTTCAAGACGTGCCATAACATATTGTTTAAATTTCAATTTAATTAGTCCATGGTTACATTACCCATTTCAATTGAATTACTTAGTCATATTTACATGAGTTTGTTGAGTTTTTCTAGTGTACCCGTACTTTGCCTCTCGATACATGTGTTGACACACATTTCAAGGCGGCTACCCGTCACACAACCTTGCACGATATAACCATTCAACATACACACATGCGATGTATTAACAACTAATTTCATAAAATGCATCGCAATTAAACAATACAACACATAATTTACTATTGTACCAAGGTCGTCGTTTGTCCTAGCCTATCCGCGGCATCAACATGGATCCGAGCTGGCGTCCATGTTTAAAATTACAAAATAAATAACAACATTAATGAAATGGGCCGTTAAAGTTCTTCCCAACTAAATAAAATTTCATTCCAAAATTTAACATAATTGAATGTCGTCCCGTGAAATAACTAAGGGTATCGTTCTCGCATTGTCCACTCGAGCTCCCAGGTAAGTCCCTCCGTCCCATAATGCTACCAATGAACTAAGACCTAGAGAGCTCCATGTACCTGAGAATCTGAGATCTGCGGTCAATAATCTCTATCGGCCTATCCTCATAAGTCACGTCAGGCTGAACCTCAATCTATCCTAAATAAATCATCGATCTTGGCCCGGACCTAACTAGTCTCAACATTGAAATGTGAAATGTCGGATGAACCCCAGCTAGCCCAGTTGGTAAATCTAGGTGATATGCAACATTTCCTACTCTCTCTGCGATCTTGAATGGTCCAATAAATCTCGGCGCTAGTTTCCCATTAATACCAAACCTCTACTAACCATTCCAAGGGGAAACCTTCAGGTATACCATGCCACCCTCCTCATAGTTTAGACTTTCGTGATGTCGATCCGCGTATTTCTTCTATCTATCTTGTGTGGCTCTTATTCTCTGATGAATCTATCTAATTTTCTCTATGTGATAAAAAACTATCTCAAGCCCAACGATCATTGTATCTTTCGGCTCTGCCCAACACGCAAGTGATCTATAGGGCCTTCCATACAGCGCCTTAAACAGTGGCATACCAATACTCGCTTGATAGCTGTTATTATATGCAAACACATACGAAAGCAAATAATCATTCCATGAACCCCAAACTGCAATATACAAGCCCTAAATATATCCTCCAAAATCGGTATCAGTCGCTCTGACTGTTCGTCGGTCCGTGGATGATAAGCAATACTAAATTGCAACCTAGTGTTAAACTGCTCCTACGTAGCCTCCCAGAGCCTCAAAGTTAACTTGGGATCTCTGTTTGATAGAATAGAAACTGGCACCCCACGCAATCTAATAATCTCCTGCTCAAATAATATGTTCAGCTATGGGAACGAGTATCTCATAGAAATCGAAATGAACCGAGCTTGATTTCATCAGTCTGTTAGTCACAATCCAAACTGCATCGTGACGTCTCAATGTCTACGGTAGTCCACTGACAACATCCATGGTTATGTGCTCCCATTTCCACTGTGGAATGGGTAACGACTATAACAGTCCACCAGGTCTCCTATGCCCAGCCTTCACTTACTGGCAGATGTGACAACTCCTAACGTACGCCCCTACGTCAGTCTTCATCCCTGATCACCAGAATAGTCGCCTCAAGTCATGGTACATTTTGGCACGACCAGGATGAACTATGTAGCGAGACCAGTATGCATCCTCCAGAACTTCATCTCGTATCTCCTGATCCGCAGGCATCCACAATCTCCCTCAGTGTCTCAAACATCGATCCATAGTTTATGCTCAATCAGTGCACACCGGGTCCCAAGCCAAACCACTGAACCGCTCATAAAGCCTATCAGCCCTCTGATACTCAACAACTCTCTCAATTGATACAATTAGAACTTTCAACTGACAAAAATGTGTTGCTTAGTCGTAGTTTACACCTCTGTCAAGCACATAACTACTGATGCCGGTAACAAACATGCTCGTGTGTCATCACAAAATAATCTGACTATCAATCCCGCTCATGCCCAATGCGTCCGCTACGACATTCACTTTGAGTGAATATATATCGTAAACTCTGGTGATCTGTACACAATATGAACCTCTCTCCATAGAGATAGTGCCTTCGGGCCTTCAGTGAAAAGATGACTGCTACAAGCTCCAAGTCATGCACTGGATAATTCCCCTCATGGGTCTCAATCGTTTGGAAAGGTACGTAACTGGTCTACCCTCCTGCATCAACATACATCCAAAACTAATGGTCATCGTATCCGTATAAATTGGCTCCGTGAATGTTAATATTGGTACAGAAGTAAACCTCCTCTTCAGTTCACAGAAAGCCTACTGACACTCCTCTAACCAATCAAATCTATCATCCTTTTTGGTTAGTCTCATCATTGACACTAAAATAGAGGAAAGTTCATGCACGAATACTGATAGTATCCTGCTAATCCAAGAAAACTCTAAATATCAGCAATAGAATCAGGTATCCTCCAGTCAATGATAGCCCGAGTATTCTCCGAATCCAATAAGATACCCTGATACTAATGACATGAATTAAAAATATCATTGTGTTCAGCCAGAAGTCACACTTACTAAAATTGGTGTATAATATATGCACCCTTAGTGTCGTTAACACTGCCCTGAGGTATCTCTCGTGGTCCTCATGAGTCAATCCTAATGAGTCCTATTGGAGATCAACATGGCGTCGATGAATACTATGAAAAATCAATCCAAATACGCTCTCAAGACCTTGTGCATCAAACCCATGAAAATTGTTGGGGCATTAGTCAGCCCAAATGGCGTGACTGTGAACTTGAATAGCCCGTACCTCGTGCTGAAAGCGGTCCTTTGGATATCCTCATCTCGAGTCCTCAACTGATGATAACCTGCGCGAAAATCAATCTTCGAGAAGAATCTGGCGCCTGCCAACTGATCGAACATATCATCTATCCTAGGAAGTGGGTGACAGATTCTAATTGTCACCAGATTCAGCTTCCTATAATCTATGCACATCATCGTCAAACCATCATTCTTCACAAACAATACTAGAGCTCCCTAAGGTGACATACTAGGGTGATAAAACCCTTCTCCAACAACTCATCTAATTATCTTCTAACCTCCTCATGCTTTGATGATGACATCCTATAAGGCCACCTAGCGATCGACTGCATCCCTGCTATCAACTCAATGATAAACTCAATAGCTTATGGTGGTAACAATCCTGGTAGATCATTTGAAAATACTTCAAAAAAAATTTTAAGTACCAGAATGTCCTCAATCTTGACCTTTGTCCTAACTTTCGGCTCAACTATCATTGCAAATGCTTTAATTTCTTGAGTTGTAGCTAGTTGGCCTCTAGGGATAGGTAAGTTAGTCGCGGATCCAACTAGTTAGAACTCACGTATCCCAGGAATATGAAACTCAATCCTCTTACCATAACAATATATTCGTGCATGATAGGGTGACAACAAATCCATCCTGAGAAGAACGACAAACTCTATGTACTCTAATACTCGAAGATCTATTGGTAACTGATGTCCCTCAACCTCTATCATCATGTCTTTACATATCCGATTAGGGTATATCTTGTCCCCAACGGCCGTACTAAGAACAAGCTGTGTCTAGTGCTTATGTAGCTAACCCTAACTCTCCAACAATATGCCCAACAATAAATGATAAAACATCATCAAAATCAAACATAGCATGCATAGGTCTATTAAAAATGTATAACATACCCTCGACGAGCTGTCTGGTCACCCCTCCATCCGTGCACCCCATCTCATTTTACGCTACTAAGTGGTTAGTCACTAATGCATTTTGATGGAAACAAACAAGGTGAAAATGTACTAATAAACATCTAGTTATTTCAGTTTTTGTTAAAGGATGCAAAACAACATATCAAGGGTACTCAAGAAATACAAGTTCAAGACTCGGCATTAATGAAGAAATGAAGATGAAAGTTCAGGATCCCTAGAACGGTCATAAACTGTCAAGATGGAATACCTAACATAATAAAACCACCAAGAACATGGTTTTGTCAAAAAAAGAAGGAAGAAACACACTCAAAAACTAAAAATCTACAAAGAGAAGAACTTTGATTTTTGTGAAGAAGCAAAAGGAGATCTTTGTGGCCGTTCTTTAGTTCTCTAATCCAGCACTTTTGAGGCTTTCAAAGGAGTACAAGAATCTCTTCAAAGCTGATCTCTTTTGTCATTCTCTTGTTTGTAAGAAAGTCCTAGATCTAAAATCTTGCTTGTGCTTAATCTACATAGTTTTGTGTATTTGATTTGAAAATCATTTTGTTGTGTGTTTGAACACCTTCTTCTTGGGTTTTGCACTTAAATTTATTTTATCAAACCCTAAGATTGATTTGAACAAAAGTTTTGCACTTAAACTTGATTTTTGTTAAACTATTGTTCTTAGACTTGAAATCGGTTTTACACTAATATATTAAGTTTTTAAAACGATTTCACATTTGGGATTTGCAACAAAATCGGTGACATATTTGCATATTCCATTTATTCTCATACTTGCATGCATAAGAGTTGTTAGGCTCTAGGAGGCTTGCTAGTGTTTGAATTTGATACCACTTTGTGTTGTAAAGTGTATCTCATTATTTTTCAGCAACTTATTGTATTTGTATGATTGTAAGACTTAGTGGAATCTAAGTCAAAGGGAAGACCTAGTTGAGACTAGGCACAAATCCTAGTTGCGGCTAGGTGGGAAGTCCTAATTGTAATTAGGCACTCTAGGCTTGTATGCTTAGGTTGTAACACTTATTTGCAATATAAGTGGGGGTTAAAAATCCTAACCGGGAGGTTAGGTAGTGGACGTAGATCGTTGGATCGAACCACTATAAATTGTGTGTCACTTTCCATCTCTTCCATTCCATTCACTTGCATAGCATATATATATTCATTGATAGTGTATGCATTATAGTTGTAATTTGCGCATAAAGTTTTAAAAGGGCAATAACTACTCGGTAACCCAATTCACCCCCTCTTGGGTGACCTTCAATCGGTATCAAAGCGGGTTATTGCTCAAAGTATTACTAACGTATCTTTGAGTGTTCTTTTTGTGCAAGGATGCAAACCTTAGATCCGGCTCGCCTTCGGAAGGCAACTCTTCGAGTAGGCCTCCGTATTTTGATGGAACTAACTATGCTCATTGGAAAGTGAGAATGAAATTCTACATTAGAGCACAAAATAGATTCTTATGGGATGCAATTGAAAGTGGCTACACTCCACCGGATAAGCCCTTGAAAGAGTACACCGCCGAGGAGATAAAGATTGAGCTCTCAAATGATCAAGCCATGAATCACTTGTTTTGTGCGCTAAGTGAAAATGAATTTAACCGAGTAAGTGCTTGTCAAACGGCTAAGGAAGTATGGGAGAAGCTTGGGGTACACTATGAAGGTACCATGCAAGTGAAGAAGACCAAGTTAAGAATTCTTGAGGAGCACTATGAAACTTTCCGAGTTGGGTCCGATGAAGACATAGCCACCGCCATCACTCGATTCACTAAACTATTGAATGAGATCAAGAATCTTGGAAAGAATTATGTTCAAGAAACCTCGGTGTATAAATTCCTTAGAGGCTTGCCTAAGGAATGGGATGCCAAGAAGTATGCTATCCAATCGGCACAAAATCTTGGAGATTACACATTTGATGCATTGTGTGGAGAGCTAACAGTACATGAATTTGAACTTAAAGACCGAGCAAGATTGGAAGCATTAAGTGGAGGTACTAAGAGTTCAAGAAAAGATATCGCCTTGAAGGCAAATAGCTCCCCTAGTGCATCGGTAGAGATCATTGAAAATGAAAAATCATGTGATGACAATGATCTTGAGGAGGAAGTAGCTATGCTCTCAAGAAAGCTCAACAGGGCCATGTACAAGCGAGACAAGTATAAGAAGAAGTTTTGAAGTGGAAGCAAGGGAGGAAAATCGAATGAAACCATATGCTTCGGTTGCGGCAAACCGGGTCACATCAAGGCGGATTGCAAATCCACGAAGGTGTTTGACAAGAAGAAAGGAAAGAAGAGTTTCAAAGCAACTCGGGATGACTCATCATCATCAAGTTCGGAATCCGAATCGAAAAGTGAGAAGGCAATACTTTGTCTCATGGCACAAGGCGAGGTAAATTCTAACTCTTTTAACTTTGATAATGTTGATGATTTGGATGATGTTCCAAATCTTGATGAGCTTAGGAAAGAGTTGGAAAAGGAGGTCAAAAAGACCAAACAACTCAAAAAGAGCTTGACCATTGCAATTAGTGAAATAGAATCACAAAATGAGACCATTAATGATCTCCAAAGTGACTTAAATGAAGTCATAGATGAGAGAGATGCTTTAGTCAAGGAAGTAGAGGACTTGACTAGCACGGTGCATAAGTTTACAAATGGTAAAGAAATGTTTGACATGATGTTGGGAGCACAACGACGTGCACTCAACAAAAGAGGCATAGGTTATGGAGCAAACTTGTTAAGTTACAAGAAATTGCTAAATGATGATCGTAGATGCTCTAAATGCAACAAGACTCATGTGGTCGGGAAATGTGCATTACAAAAGGCCAAAGTGGGTAGACTAGCATGGGTAGTTAAAAATGTTTACTACACTAACATTCTCGGACCCAAAGGTGTTTGGGTACCAAAATCTAGTGTGTTTCCCATTGTGTAGGATGCGAGGAAGAGCACCCCATGGTACTTGGATAGTGGGTGCTCAAGACACATGACCGGAGATGCACATCAATTTATTGAACTAAAGCGGCATGATGGTGGAAAGGTTACATTTGGAGACAACAACAAAGGAAGAGTTATTGGTCTCGGAACCGTCGGTAACAATTCACTTTCTATTTCTAACGTTTATCTTGTTGATGGATTGAAACATAATTTGCTCAGTATTAGTCAATTGTGTGACAAAGGATTTCATGTTATGTTTGAATCATCGAAATGCATTGTTAGGAATGAGAAGCATGAAACCTTATTTATTGCATATAGAGATAAAAATGTTTATGCCATTAACTTTGATGAGATGAATATGCAAAATGTCTCATGTTTGAGTGCACAAAGTGAATGTGATGCATGGTTGTGGCACCGTAGATTAGGACATTCTAGCATGGAGAACTTGTCAAAATTGACTAAGCATGATCTAGTTAAGGGTCTACCCAAATGCACGTTTAAGAAAGACAAGGAGTGTGAACCTTGTATCCTCGGTAAACAAGTGAAATCGTCATTTAAGACGAAAGTAACAAGTGATGTGACTCGAGCCTTAGAACCTATCCATATGGATTTGTTCGGACCCACCCAAACGCAAAGCCTAGGAGGTAAATCATATTGCTTTGTCATTGTCGATGATTTTACTAGATATACATGGGTGTATTTTCTCTCTCATAAGCATGAAGTGTTTGATGTGTTCGTAAAATTTTGTGCTTTAGTTGAGAATGAAAAGGGATACAAAATCACCATCATTAGAAGTGATAGAGGTGGTGAGTTTGTAAATAGAAACTTGGAGGATTTTTGTGCTAAACAAGGTTATACACACCAATTATCCTCTCCTAGAACACCCCAACAAAATGGAGTTGTTGAAAGAAAAAACAGGACACTCCAAGAGATGTGTAGGACTATGCTAAATGAGTACAACATAGCTAAGCACTTTTGGGCCGAAGCCATTAACACGGCATGCTATGTTATAAATAAAGTAAATGTCCGAAAGCAAGTGAAAAAGACTCCTTATGAACTATGGAAAGGCCGAAAGCCCAACATAAGTTACTTTAAGGTGTTCGGTTGTACTTGCTATGTTCTAAATGATAAGGATCAATTAGACAAATTTGACCCAAACTCAAAGGTATGTACTTTCCTTGGCTACTCTATGCACAGCAAAACATATAGGGTGTTTAATAGATCAACCAAAACCATAGAAGAGTCTATCCGTGTGAAATTTGATGAAGTGGATCCCAAAGTTAAGATGATGCAAAACTTGGAAAAATTGAGGATCGATGATGAAGATGATGGCACCCTAGGACAAACTTCAAATAGTCAAGAAGTTGAGGCATGTAAAGAATCTGACACAAGTGCGCCTAAGAATTCAAGACTTCTAATTGGCCATTCATCCCAACAAATAATAGGTGATCCAAACAAAGGAGTAATCACTAGGTCCACATTACATCGAGATGAAGGACATATAGCTTTTGTATCACAAACCGAGCCCACTAAGATAGATGATGCCTTAGGAGATGAATTTTGGGTAATGGCTATGCAAGAGGAGCTAAGCCACTTTGTTAGGAACAAGGTATGGACATTAGTACCTAGACCCAAGGACCACACAACCATAGGCACCAAATGGGTTTTTAGAAACAAAAAGAATGAAAAAGGTGAAATTGTAAGAAACAAGGCTAGGTTGGTTGCACAAGGCTACAATCAAGAAGAAGGAATTGATTATGAGGAAGCCTTTGCACCCGTAGCAAGACTAGAAGCAATTCGAATGTTACTTGCTTATGCTTGCTACAATGGGTTTTTACTATATCAAATGGATGTTAAAAGCGCATTCTTAAATGGCTTCATTAATGAAGAGGTATATGTAGAACAACCACCGGGTTTTGAAGATCATGAACACCCAGGTCATGTATATCATCTTCAAAAAGCCTTGTATGGACTAAGACAAGCTCCTAGAGCTTGGTATGATAGACTTAGTGCATTCCTACTTGAAAAAGGATTCAAGAAAGGAACGCTAGATCCCACTTTGTTCATTTTGATCGAAAAACATGATATGTTACTTGTTCAAATTTATGTTGATGATATCATTTTTGGGTCACCAACACAAGTCTATGTAATGAATTCTCATCATTAATGACAAATGAATTTGAAATGAGCATGATGGGAGAACTAACATACTTTCTAGGCTTGCAAATAAAGCAATCCAAACATGGCATTTTTATAAATCAAGCAAAGTATGTGAGGGACATGTTAAAGAAATTCAAATTCGAAAATCTGAAAGCATGTGACACTCCTAGTAGTTCCACCATCAAAATGGATAAAGACCAACTAGGAAAACCCATAGATCCTAAAATTTATCGTGGAATGATAGGTAGCCTCCTATACTTGACCGCTAGTAGACCCGACATTATGTTCGGTGTGTGCTTATGTGCTAGATTTCAATCCGATCCCAAGGAGTCCCACTTAAAATGTGTAAAGCGCATATTTCGATATCTAAGTGGAACACAAGACTTAGGATTGTGGTTCAACAAAACTAAGAGTTTCGAACTCCGCGAGTTTGTTGACTCGATTATGCGGGAAGTCTAGTCGATAGGAAAAGTACTTCCGGATTTTGTCATTTGCTAGGAAATTTACTTATCTCATGGTTCAAGAAAAAGCAAAATTCCGTTGCTTTATCTACGGCGGAAGCCGAATATGTGTCTACCGGAGTTGTTGTGCTCAAGTTCTATACATGAAACAACAACTTGAGGATTATCAAATCCTAGTTGGGTGTCTTTGAAATTTATTGTGATAACACAAGTGCGATAAACATATCGAAAAATCCGGTGTTACACTCAAGAACAAAACATATTGAGATTAGACACCATTTTCTTCGTGATCACGTCCAAAAGGGCGATGTTAAACTCATTCATGTGCCCACAGAGGATCAACTAGCCGATATATTCACTAAGCCTTTGCCTAGAGAACAATTTTCTAAAATTCGGTGTGAGTTAGGCATGTTTCGAGAATCGGACCTTCTACATATGTTTTAGCTATTCCAAACCTTTTTATATGGTGTTAGTGAAGTGTCCATGAAGTTTGAGGAGAATCAGAGCTATATTGCAAAAATCCAAAATTTTTTGTCAAAAAATTCCAGAGAGGAATTAGCGCGCTAATAGTTAAAATTAGCGCGCTAATGATGTACTGACCAAAAATTTCCAGAGGGGAATTAGCGCGCTAATAGCGTACTGGCCCAGAATATGAATCGACCCATTAGCGCGCTAATTTTATCATTAGCGCGCTAATGTCGTTCGACAAAGGACGTCTATAAATTCGTTTTTACCCTCAAAACTCACATCTCTCCCAAATTTTTCCTCTCCTCTTGCCGATTTTACTCTCCTTGTGTCGTCTCCACCGTGATCTCCACTCCTACAAGGTAACAATCCTCTCCCTTCTTTGTCAATTTCTTCACTTTTCCCTCCAAAAGGTGCTCAGGACTTTACTGTTCCGCAGCGACGAAGCGATATGAGTCGGCACGACCTCCCGATTCCCTCTACGTTCGGCGGTTTCTCGCCTCCACCGAATATGTCTCCATCATCGGCGTACGTATCTGCACAGCTGGGCTACCTGCACACTTATATGACTCAGTCATTCAATGCCGTCGAGACGAGTATCCAGCATCAGAATGATCGGCTTCGTCGCATTGAGGGTCAATTGCTCCCGCCGGACCGCGCGTAATGATCGTGCCTCCAGCTCTGCACGTCCACCACCATCCTCGAGGAGGAGTGTTTAGACACACCACCACTAGATGAGCATTAGGCTCCAATATGTCAGTCTTAGATGTTTCGATTTTTTTGTCAAACTCATGTTTAAGCCACAACTATGCTCTCATTGCTTTATGCTATCTATATCATGAATTTTTTTGCGTATCTCTGAGTTTTCTATATGGATATTTCTTGCTTCACTATGTTTTATCGTCTATGCATTTGTATCGCTACCGTCTATTGTATCTTGATATGCATAAAGTGAGGGGGAGAGTATATTTCTCTCGTATTGTTTCTATTGTGTTTATTTATGGGGATGCTTGGCCCCACTTTTTGATGGTATCAAACGGGGGAGAAAAATGTGGTTGAACTTGAAAAGGTTGATGTTTTTTGAACTTGCATATATGAAATATAAAATCATGAATGCGATATACATTTAGATTACGTTTTACACCTTTAAAGTTCACATTGTTTGTTATCATCAAAAAGGGGGAGATCGTTGGACTAAGTGGTTAGTCACTCACACTCCGACCGAGATGATGGAAACAAACAAGGTGAAAATGTACTAATAAACATCTAGTGTATTTCAGTTTTTGTTAAAGGATGCAAAACAACATATCAAGGGTACTCAAGAAATTCAAGTTCAAGACTCGGCATTAATGAAGAAATGAAGATGAAAGTTCAAACCGCAATTTGTAATTTCAATGTAAGGTATACAAATTCTTTCACGCAAGCCAAATGCATTAGTCCATGCATATCAAGTTTCTTAAACCATTTTTCAAAGTTATAAGTTTACTTCAAGTTTCAAAGTGGAATTTAAACACATAACTAGGTCTATGAGTTTAAACAATGTGAAACTTTGTGTGGATGGTCATTTGCATATTAGAGATCATTGTAAATGTTTTCGAAAAAGAAAAACTCGTTTTTGAAAGGTCTTCGAAAAGAAAACGTAAATTTGTAGAAAAGCCCCTAATACATTATGAAATCGTGAATTTCCGTTTTCGGGATTTGTAAAAATATCCGGGACCACCCAATTAGGCTTAATGACTCATAATAAACGTGTATAACATGTTATATAAGGGTTGGTTAGGTCCCTGACGAGTTTAAGGGTCGCTAACACAAAGGGACAAAATAATTGTTTTGAGGTCCCCAGCTTAGCGCGCTAATGATTTCATTAGCGCGCTAAGTGCGAGTTAGCGCGCTAGGTCTCAAAGATTAGCGCGCTAATTGCATATCCGATGACTTTTTTTATAGCTGGAAAACACACTTTAATTTGAATTCTTGATCTATTTTGGACCCTTGGATCCCTAGAACGGTCATAAACTGTCAAGATGGAATACCTAACATAATAAAACCACCAAGAACATGGTTTTGTCAAAAAAAGAAGGAAGAAACACACTCAAAAACTAAAAATCTACAAAGAGAAGAACTTTGATTTTTGTGAAGAAGCAAAAGGAGATCTTTGTGGCCGTTCTTTAGTTCTCTAATCCAGCACTTTTGAGGCTTTCAAAGGAGTACAAGAATCTCTTCAAAGCTGATCTCTTTTGTCATTCTCTTGTTTGTAAGAAAGTCCTAGATCTAAAATCTTGCTTGTGCTTAATCTACATAGTTTTGTGTATTTGATTTGAAAATCATTTTGTTGTGTGTTTGAACACCTTCTTCTTGGGTTTTGCACTTAAATTTATTTTATCAAACCCTAAGATTGATTTGAACAAAAGTTTTGCACTTAAACTTGATTTTTGTTAAACTATTGTTCTTAGACTTGAAATCGGTTTTACACTAATATATTAAGTTTTTAAAACGATTTCACATTTGGGATTTGCAACAAAATCGGTGACATATTTGCATATTCCATTTATTCTCATACTTGCATGCATAAGAGTTGTTAGGCTCTAGGAGGCTTGCTAGTGTTTGAATTTGATACCACTTTGTGTTGTAAAGTGTATCTCATTATTTTTCAAAGCAACTTATTGTATTTGTATGATTGTAAGACTTAGTGGAATCTAAGTCAACTCTAGGCTTGTATGCTTAGTTCTCAACTTTAGGTAGTGAACGTAGATCGTTGGATGTCCTTTCCACTCTTCCATTCCATCTATCATCAATATTTCCCATAAAGTTTTAAAAGGGCAATAACTACTCGGACCATACCCCCTCTTGTGGCATTTGTGGTGTCCCAATCTATCATTTTCCTACCGACCATACCGTCCATTTGTGACTGTCTTGCCTACCAGCCTGTCCATATCCAGATCTCGGGTCCTAACCTCAGTCTCTCTGACCCCTGTCATGTCCCCTGATCTTGACCCTATCGTATATCTATAGCGATGGGCCACATTGATCTGTCAGTGTTGGTGCGATGGCGTAAATCGGCTGCCTCTCCCCACACTGGAACTAACTGCCTTAGTTATCATCCCTGCGGCCCTTGTCCCATTTGTCATCTCTTCGACCTCTATCGAGATGATCCATTTGTCTTTTCGACCCCAGATTTGACCGAGAACTCTGCCCTATTTGTATTTTACTCCCAGTCACACGTCTGCGATCCTTCTGCATCAAGTATGTCTCATTCGCCAATGCTCTATCAAATACGTCTTGCGGAGTGGGTGCCCCAGACGATATCACTACTAAAATAATCGTAGCCTTAACTCCTCTAGTAAAATAGTATGTCTGTAGACGCTCTATCCCACCTACATCTATAGAGAATTTGAGTAAGTACCAAAATCTCTCCATATACTGCTGCAAAGTCCGGTTACCCTGTCTCAGAGTTATAAACTCCTCTCTTAATCTCAATTTCACCTCTATGGGTATGTACTGATCATAAAACAACACCCTAAACTTAGCCTATATCATCAGCTTTGGATGGGTCTCCTGATATGTGGTCTACCATACTGTTGCGTAGCCTCTTAAGCATGCCCCGGATAACTGCGTCTGAACACCCTCATTATTCCTCATTAGCTTATGGAAATGCTAATGAGATACAATCCACTTCCTCATAGCCTTGGGGTCACCACCTTCGTAAAGGAAGCATGGCTTAAACTTCAGAAATTCTCTCAACATATTCACCTCTAGAGCTAAGAAGAATCCTGATGTAGCAGAGGTAGTAGCACTCATCTGATCCGTGGTCGTAGGTGGAGGCGTAGGAGTCTGCGTCTCCAGTGGAACAACAACTGTAGTGGCTCTCTCTGTCTGTGTCTCCACTGCTACCCTCTCAACCGGAGTTTGAGGAACAACCGAGGCAACAACTGTCCCTATAAGTGCATTACCAGCTCCTGGCTTTCTTGGTGCAGCAACCGCTGTAGCAAGTGGAGTAAGTGCGGCGGTTTGGTCTCGTCACAAATGTAGTACCTCGGCCATCTGAGTCTCCTGAGTCGACATTCGAACCTTCATACTAGCTGTAACCGAGGAATCCTTAGTTGCATCGCTAGTCTGACCAGTCCCACGAGGCCTAGTTGACTGTCCGTCCATAATTTATATCGAAGCAGACTCTGGATCAGCCTCGGTGTATATACATATATCATATATATAATGAAAATATAACACATATATAAACCCTATCTTTACCCGCCTCACATCACTTCTCAGCCAAAGTTCTAAGGCAATAACTTCGGGTTTCCACAACTAAAATTTATTTATTAAATTTTATACTATTTCATTTTACATTCCCAAGTTCCTAGAACTCTGCTCTGACACCAACCGTGGCGGCCCTACCTCCCTAAGGTGGCGTGTTTCTGTGTACTCCTTGCCCGGTGGGCCTAACTACACGTGTTCGGCAATTACCCGTCCTCCTCTTGTCACGAAATTCATGTCCACATGTGTTTTATTAAATTAGTTAGTGTATTATCCGTATTTTCTTAACTTATTTTATTTAAATATTTAAATGTTTATTAAGTTCAATAATTTGTAGTTTATTATAATATATAACCATACTAGTGGGTTGTATCTTACAAGTTAACGTAAATAAGTGAAAACCTCAATTGATACAATTAGAATAAGTAATTTAGCATGGTAAATATTATCCATAAAAGCAAATCCTATTGTAGAAAACTCGAAAAAATACTTTGTATATAAGCAACAGTACCATAAACAAGGTATATATACATGTACCCATGTCATCTCGAGTCCCCTAATACCCAAAATAATACAAAATATCAAAATAAGCACGTACTAGTAGGTCCTCGACGGCGGGCAATCAGTTGTAGTTTCTTAGGATCCCCTTGCCCCTATTGGTACTAGGATCTGCACTCAATCATCACAAAAAATAGATGACGAGTCTAATAAGTAAAATCCCAAGGAAGCCCTTTGGGCATTCGCATAAATAAATTAAGGAAATGCAAGAAGTATTGTCAAGTAAGCGTGCAGAATGTAAAGATATACAATTGCAAATGGCTCATCGTATTAATAGATAACTGCTAAGCAACAAATGTGTGTGCTCGCTCTAGATGGACTAGACCGTACTTCGGGTCACTAAGTTTCCATCAATGGTCGCGCCCCAACTGGCCTGACACTTGGTCCCTCGTGGTGCTAGCCAAATCTGCTGAGTCACCGATATGTGCATCAAGGGCAAGCTTAGGTTAACGTTCATTGAGGGCCAGGTCACACATGCTACAGTCCAGTGCATCATGAACACACCACCAGGAAATCCGAGGGAGTAACCTCAACCCATGTCCAAGTAACATAATGGAATAGTAAAACAATAAGGAAATGTAATTTAAAATAGAATCAAATACTCATAATATTTCATTTGTGTTTTACAAACCACTCTTTGACCTCCCCGAACTCCCGTATCCAACCCGTCAACTCCCCGACACTGAGCTACGGTCCACTAATTCCTTGAAGTCCAATTTAATAATTTTAGGTCATTTATAAGTGTTTAGACATATATTAAGTCGAAAATCACCAAAACAGCCCTTAAATTCATATTTTATCTGTCATTAGCGCGCTAATGGGTCTACCTAGCGCACCAGGTGAAGTTAGCACACTAGAGGATCTGTCTAGCGCGCTATTGTTCTTCATTTTGAAAAATAGTCGGAAACCCATAACTATTAGTGCACTAACCAACCTAGTAAGTGTGTTAATTGCCTTTTGTGACAAAATTCTTAAGTTGAGAATTCTGTCATTCCCCTTTCAATTAGCTACCCTGGTTAGCGCACTAATTACCCTTTGTGATAGAATTCTCAAGTTGAGAATTCTATCATTCCCCTCTAAATTAGCTACCCTAACTTGGTTGACATCCTCTCCATATCTAAATAACTCTAAAAAATCAGTTAGACTCACCTCATAACAATAATTAAGTCAAAATCCTCAAATCCCAACATTCACTAGTTTTTTTTTTCAAATTCAACAAAAATCCCAATTCATGCAAAACCAGTGATAAATCCTTAATAGAAATGATCATTAAACCCATGATTCATTAAGTTTCCATAAAAAACTAGGAATCTAACCCTCCACCTTGAATTTTACCAAAAACACCCAAAAATGGGTTCATTGAAAAGTATATGAGAAGAGGAAGATGATTACCTTAGTTTGATTCTCAGTTTTAATCTCCAAAGTGATTGAATTCTAGCTTGAATCCCCTTTTCCTCTCTGGTTTTCTCAGATTGCATGAGAACTTGAGTTAGTGGAGATGAAGCTCCCACTCATGTTGTTTATATATGTTGGTATTGATCAAGTGTGCATACGTATCTCAAGGATTATCTTGTGGTTCATAAACATGTTTTCCACACTAACAGATGACTCTATTAATACACTCATCTCCTAGAATTACTCATAATGATCATCTCGAGGTCCATCCATGATCCTCATTATTTAGTTCAAACTATAGGCTTTTCATTTATTTGATTTAGGTACCTTACATTAAGCCTTATTAAACTACATGATTAGTGTCTTATTTAACAAAATTAACCAACTTGTGGTCCCACTAACCTTTAGCTACCTGATATCCAGTGCCCCGCGTCTCGACATGCATTTCAAAGTGCACCATAGCCTATTGTTTAAATTTCTGTTTAATTAGCCCATGGTTACATTACCCATTTCAATTGAGTTACTTAGTCATATTTACATGAGTTTGTCAAGTTTTTCTAGTGTATCCGTATTTCGCCTCTCAATAGCCGCGTTGATATAGATTTCGAGATGACTACCGGTCACACAACCTCACACGATATAACCATTCGACATACACACACGCGATGTATTAACAACTAATTTCATAAAATGCATTGCAATTAAACATCACAACACATAATTTACTATTGTACCTAGGTCGTCATGTGTCTTAGCCTACCCACGTCATCCACGTAGATCCGAGCTAGCGTCTATGTCTGAGATTGCGAAGTAAATAATGACGATAATGAAATGGGCCGTTATAGATATTGACATATTTCTTGATTATACTCTCATAGTATAATTTTTAATTTGTATCCTGTACGAGTTTAAATATGTTATCTCTTTTGTATTTCTACTCAACACATACTTATGACTTTACTAATTACAATGGAAGAATACTAAATTCTTCTAACATATCAAGTCAGATATACTGTCCTCTATCGAATATTTTTAACCAATACAGAGAATGTTTATTAACTGAGATGTAAGTCACGAATCTCTTTTCGTTTTCATTTATATCTTCACCATCATACATGTATCTTACATCAACTCCAACTTTTTTCAAAAATAACTTAGTGCTTTAAAATTCATCACTTATTATGTAGTACAACACTATATTTGAACTCAATATACAACATATTCACTAATATTAGTGGTATACTACTTTGGTTCAAAACTTTTAGCTTTTGGATTTGATTCCTTGTAAAATCCTTGTAAAGATATATTAAGTTTCATCAAAATTATAGTTTGACATCCTAATTTGATCAGAACTTATTAACCTGAAATTCCCCTTTTCATGCGTATAAGAGAATTTATTAACCATTTATTTGCTTATACGTAAGCTTCTAATTGACTACAATGAAACTTTATAGACTTTTTATATTAAACCTACCCACTCGTTCATTTATTCAAAGATGGGTGGGGCCCTCACACTAGTCTTCGACGCTGTGAATGAGTCATGATCACGATACAGAGTCCACTTGGTTCCATTTTTTCCAATCTTAGTTATTCTCAAATTTATCTCATTTTTAGTCCCTTTACAAACTTTCCACAACTTTTGTTCACACCTAGGCCACTTACAACTCCTTAATCTTAACTTACTAAAACAATTTTGCGATACAAACAGTGAAAGTTTTTGTTATTTCCTTAATTTATTTCCAGTAGTCTCAGATTTTTTGACTTTTCTTTTTCTCAAAAAGAATTTCGCTACTTTTAAGAGATTATGTAAGATAACTAAATATCTTACCAATTATCAATTCACTTTTTGATGATTTCATTTAACTCCACCTATATTGTACACTATGTGCGCTACATAGCCGGTCTCAAGTCTGGATAAAGGAGGAGGACTCTGATGCCCATTTTTTCATACCAAAAAATGGGTAAGGGAGGTCCCAAACTCACTTTTCATACCCGAAAAGTGGGGGAGGGAGGCCCCAAGCTCATTTTTCATTCTTGAAAAATGGAGGAGGGGTTGCGATAGGTTGACAGCCAGCGTAAAACTTTTATCACTTTTCATGAAATGGATCAAACATATATAAGAGTTGGGGCGTTCCCACCTAGCGACGGCTTGCATCGGAGCCCGGGTATAGTGAGAAATGAGCAAGGGTGTGTTTTACATCACCACTTGGGTGTGAAGAAAAATGAGCAAGGGTTCCCACACATAGGACGTGTATGGGTAAAGAAGCTAGTCCCTTCACATCATCGCCCGGATATGAAGAAAAATTAGCAAGGGGACGGGTGTGGGTAAAGAAGCTAGTTCAAATCAAACACGAAAACAAAAACAAAATCATAGAAACGGATACTAGATCTTTTAGACAAAATAGAAATGGAAAAGGAAAACAAATACAAAGGGGAGAAAAACTCGTTTAGGAACATGGAACATAGGAACGCTTATGGGGAAGTCGATAGAACTAGTAGATACTATGATTTGAATGAGATTCAATATTGTTTGACTCCAAGAGGCAAAATGGGTAGGAGAAAAGAGTAAAGAAATAGGAAGCACATGGTTTAAATTATGGTACATTGGTATAGATAGAAAATGCAATGGAGTAGAAATTGTGGTGGATTATGATTATAAGGATAAGGTCGTAGAAGTTAAAAGGATGGGGGATAGATTGATTCTAGTTAAATTAATTATTGGAGATGAAGAAATCAACATACTTAGCGCCTATGCACCACAAGTAGGATTAAGCGAAAGCATCAAACCCAAGTTTCGGGATGATACGGATGGATTTATGCAAAGTATACCATTAGATGAAAAGGTTTTTATTGGAGGAGATTTAAATGGGCATGTCGGGGCAAGTAACGATGGGTTTGAGAGAGTTCATAGAGGTTCTGATTATGGTAATAGAAATGAAGAAGGAGAATCAATATTAGAATTTGCTTCAGCAAACGATCTTGTCTTAGCAAATACTAGTTTTAGGAAGAGGGGGTCGCATATAATTACTTTTAGTAGTGGTCATAACAAGAGTCAAATAGATTTTCATTTAATAAGAAAAATAGATAGAAAAATATGTAGAGACTGCAAAGTAATACCTGGTGTAGCACTTACTACCCAACATAAGTTAGTAGTACTTGATATTAAGCTAACAAGAAGACATAATATGAATAAAAGAGTCAACAACCCTAGAATAAAGTGGTTGAACCTTAAACATAGTAAACAAGTAGAGTTTAGAGAAAAACTACTAAATGAAGATGTTTGGAATCTTGACTTCGATGCTAATACAATGTGGTCATAAATGAATAGTTGCATAAAGAGAGTGAGATCAAACATATTAGGTATATCTAAAGGCTTGGGACCACCAAAGAAGGAAACATAGTGGTGGAACGAGGATGTCTAACGTACAATTAAGACTAAAAGAGAGATGTATAGGAAAATACCTAAGTGTCAAGATGAAGATGTGTACAATCAATATAGAGAAGCTAGAAAACAAGCTAAAAAAGTAGTTAGTAAAGCTAAAACAAATTTCGTGGAAGATCTATATACAAGGTTAGGTAATAGAGATGGCGAAGAATATATATATATATATATATATATATAGGCTAGCCAAATTAAAAGATAAAAAGAAACAAGACCTAAGTCATGTAAGATGTATTAAGGACGAAAATCAAAATGCTTTAACGCGCGATGATGATATTAATGAGAGATGGAGAAGTTACTTCGATAGTTTATTTAATGATGGCTAAGTTGATACTATAATAGATGAAAACTCACACCAAGAAAGAAATATAAACTATACGCACAATATTAGAATTGTAGAAGTTAAAGAGGCATTGAAAAGAATGAAAATAAGGAAAGCATTTGGCCCAGATGAAATACCCGTAGAAGTTTGGAAATGTTTAGGAGAAATTGGATTGACTTGGTTAACAAAACTTTTCAATAAAATTTTAAAATCAAAACGGATGCCAATGGATTGGAGAAGAAGCACGCTCGTGCCAATCTTCAAAAACAAAGGAGACATTCAAAGTTGCTCAAACTACCGGAGAATTAAACTTATGAGTCACACTATGAAACTTTGGGATAGGATAATTGACAATAGGCTAATGAGAGAAACAACAATATCAAAGAACCAATTTGGTTTCATGCCTGGGAGGTCAACTATGGAGGCAATTTTCCTTCTAAGGCGATTGTTAGAAAATATAGAGAAAAGAAAAAAAGATCATCATATGGTATTCGTAGATTTAGAAAAAACATATGATAGGGTCCCTAAAGATGTTCTTTGGTAGGTTCTAGAAAGAAAAAAAAAGTGCATACTAGATACATAGACACTATTAAGGATATGTATGATGGAGTAGTAACGAGTATAAAGACATTTGGAGGAGCTACAAAAAAATTTCCAATTACGATAGGACTACATTAAGAATCAGCTTTAAGCCTATATCTATTTACTTTAGTTATGGATGAACTAACTAGATATATTCAAGAGGATATATCATGGTGTTTGCTATTTGCAGATGATATTGTCTTAGTAGATGAAATAAAAGATGGAGTGAACAGGAAATTAGAACTCTGGAGGAGTAAATTAGAATCTAAAGGCTTTAAGTTGAGTAGGACAAAAATTGAATACATGCACTGTGAGTTTAGAAACACTAGACATCAAGATGACGGAGTGGTAAAATTAGGGGAAGTAGAAGTTCCTAAGGTAAACCACTTTAGATACCTATGATCAGTCATACAAAATGATGGTAACATTGAGAATGATGTCGGACATAGAATTCAAGCTGGATGGAAGAAATGGCGGAGTGCAACATGGGTGATTTGTGATCGAAATGTTCCTACTAAGTTAAAAGGAAAATCTTATAGGACCGCAATTAGACCAATCAGGCTCTATGGAAGTGAATGTTGGGCGGTAAAGCAACAACAATTACATAAAATGAACGTAGCAGAAATGAGGATGCTTAGGTGGACGTGTGGTAAAACTCATAAAGATAGAATAAGAAATATAAAAATTTAAAGACAAGTAGGAGTAGCACCAATTGATACAAAGATTAAGGAAGGGCGGTTGTGGTGGTTTGGTCACCTGCAAAGACGGCCTACAAATGCCCTAACTAGAAAACTTGACTCGATAGAAACTGTAGAAATTCGACGAGGTAGGGGCAGACCAAAGTTAACATGGGATGCATTAATTAGGAGGTATTTGAATGGTTTAAAAAGCTCACCATTAATTGCACTTAATCGAATACAATAAAGTTTGATCCTTGTAGCCAGCCTCAGGTTAATTTGGGACTGAGGCTATGTTGTTGTTGTTGTTGTTTTTTTTATTATTTCATTTGTCCGTTGTCATTTAACCGAAGAGATATAAGAATTTGAATTTCCAATGCCTCAATTAACTTAGCGATTATCAAACTTTTAAAGGATGTTATTTCAGTCCTTTAGGTCATATCAATGAAAATTCTCACGATATAGGAGTTTTAACCAACTTCCTATACGTAACACTTACTGATTCTCGATCAATACAAATATCTCTTCCTTTATTATATTTTAGGTTGTAGTGATAGACATCAAAATTTTTATTTGGTTAGAAGTGACTTTTGGGTACTTTGGATTTCCTAACACAATCACTTGTGTTAATATTTAAAAGCTAATCCAAGCTATTATTAGACCACTTCCCCCAATACCTTAACTTCTGACATGTCGAGCTTATCACTACACCTTTCATTTTTAAGTTATAAGTTTTACCGATCTTTGTTTCATAACAACACCTAATCAGGTGTTAACAAAGATTACTTCTAAATCGTATATTTCCATTTATTTTATCATTTCTTTATTTGACTCATAGAACCACTATACTTAATGTCTCTTATGAATAAGTAACTTGAGTAATAAACAATCAAAATCTTCATTATTTCTATTTAGAAGTCATTTCATTATTTTCAACTGTGGTTCTAATCCACATTTCACTTTGAGTTTCGTTTTTAGAAAGGAGACAACGCTTTGCTTCAAAGTATTTTATTTTCGCAGAAACTGACTTAGACAACTTGACTTGTTCTATCACAATCTTAGACAACTTGACTTGTTCTTTTTCAAAAATCACGTGTCTCCTTTTCTTTTCATTGAGAATGTTTTGAAAGCAACTTTTAATTGGTTATGAATTCAACCAATATCTCATAGAATAGGTCTTTCCTAGTTAACCGTGCAACTAGTGCTAACCTTATTCTAAAATCCAAAATAACCCATATCATGTGCTTCCCACAAATCTCAATTTCATTTTATGTTTTCCAAATGATTTTTAATCGTTTGAGACTTTATTTGAGTATTTTCCAACATTTTCCTGAGCGTTTCATAATTGTAATAGTTCGATACTTTCAATTTTAAAGGACTTTTTGTTTAGTACTTACGTACTTAAATCATTTAAACTTTCATTATAACCAATTTCTTATTGGTTTCATAACTGATACTTTCATCAGCTATATTGGCATCAAACCATTTACATCTTTGTCAATTCAGACTTCACAAGTCCATTTCACATCCATTTATGCTCAATTTCATTTCATAAGTCAATTATTTCTTTTAATTATTTGTCTCAAATCTCACTTTTCATATCTCATGAGTTACATATTGAACAAATAGAGAAAATAAACTTCCTATCACATATCTTGCGATAAAATATATTAATACATAACAAACATAATAGAATCACAAAGTATCCCTAACTCACAGTCACTTCCCAACTAATTGTGCTCAATCACTCTTTGGTTTTTCGCTAAGGTTTATCCTCAATCAAGCCAAACCTAGGCTCTGATACAAACTTTGTCAACCCCTCGTTATTAAGATAACTGATTGGCCTAGAATACCTTAACCCCCCAGATAATCTAGTCAGCCTAATCCATTCTTTTAACTTTGACCTCAAAAGAGTTTTCATTCAGATCCTTAATAATGCTCCAAAACTAAATTTATATCCTAAATGAACTCAATTCCCGATTTGTTCTATTAGAGCAAATTAGAAAATAATATTGATTATTCTCCATGTTTTGTAAGAATTTCGGCAGCACTTCCCCTAAAAATGACTTGCCGAAAAAAATTCCATCTAATAGACATCAAAATTGGGAAGAGATCTATAAGGATTCACAACTCCCATACTTCACAATATATAACAAATTCAAATTTATAACCTAACTTATAGTTCCGACAACTTAATTATAACTTTACAATCCCAAATAGACTAAGATTGAAACATAAACATCTTAACATATTTTAAATTAACTTAAGAGACTCTCATAACCATTCAACGAAATTTCACGTCCTACACTCACCCCAATAATCCTAAAACAATATATATATATAAACAATTTAAAATAAGAATTTACTTTAAAGTTTGAAAACAATCACCATAATCTTCGAGTCTTGATCATTCTTCTCTTATCTTCATATAGAATCTGACATCATAAAAAACAACTCTAAGATGTCAGGTAAGTAAACATCTACACTAATATGTACTCCTTCAATTGTTAATTTGAATCACGGAGACATGTAATTATATTTTCTAATAATCAATAAGATATATGCGTCAAAATGACATGTAATCCACTTTGTTGTTGTCTCCTAATTATAGTCACATGTCGAGTTCCAAAAATAGTATGGAAATAATATTAAGAGCTTATGAAATGCATAGATAAATTTTTGGCATTAGACTCTAGAACTAGTCTCACTAGCTGGCGTTAGAAGTAAGATTGAAATCTGATTTCAAGCAAACCAGACTCCAAAACAAGCTTATCCCCCTCACTCTGTCCAGGCATGCATGACCAAGAATGATGAAATGCAATGCGGTCTATGACGTAATTATAGGTACAAAGATATTTAATCAATTGTCAAGATCATTGTAGGATTTACTTAGAACCAATCAACTTTGAGCTTAATTTTAGGGTTCCTAAAGTGTTGAATCACCTTGAAAATGGTTTCAATTGCTTCCCTGCATACTCAATTATCTTTTAGGTTAAGCTTCAAGTGAAAACAAATAACTAAACCCAATGAAAACTGTGACCAATGTATGCTTGAGAATAATTTCCAAAAATATTAATTTATATAATTGTTTCGACTGGCTTTCAACTAGCCAACTTGAGGTAACTTTTTAACCTTAAAAACCTCAATATTTTTCACGATGAACTAAAAGGAACTTGTAGTACTCATGTCCTAGTTTCCATAGACTCCAAAAACACTCAAATTATATCACCGACGGATATGTTATGAGTTTTCCAATATGACCTATCAACTAGGAAAATTTTATTTATTTTAAACTGAAAAACTTATGCAAATCAATATTTTCGCAATTAAATCTTCAAAACTCGACAACAAACACCACAAAACCACTCGATACTCTCATCGAAATATTTCTACAACCCGTGGTGTAAATTGGATTAATACCAGTAATCAATTCATCTAGAAACCTAATGTAAATCAATATAAACTATAAAAATATCTTCAAAATAGTTATCAATTGCATTAGTTCGATTCATAAAAACCCTAACCCATGGCGAATGAAATTGAAAATCGCGAGAATTCAAATTGAATTGAAGAAAATGCCCTGAATTGAGAATTTACCAAACTGTGGGCCAAATACCTTGTTTCCACCAAATAAACTTAGCTCAAACTAACCATCTCGCGAGGCTTTACCGTTTTGCAAAAAAAAAAACCTGGCAAAAATTAGACGGCGGGAGTTCGCGGAGTGAAAATTTGAGTTGTGATTGTTAGGGAATGGAACTTTTCGTTCTCCATTGAACTGATATGAAACACTCGTTTCATCTTAACCTTTTATATATATATATATATATATATA
Source organism: Stephania yunnanensis (assembly GCA_039657365.1). NCBI lineage: Eukaryota > Viridiplantae > Streptophyta > Magnoliopsida > Ranunculales > Menispermaceae > Stephania > Stephania yunnanensis. The sequence goes on along the minus strand of CM077590.1, from coordinate 37,803,377 downwards.
TATATATATTAATCCTCAGTTGCTTGTCAACAACTTAATTTACTTTTATTTTTTAATTCTCGAAATTCCTATTTTGACGTGTTATAACTTTCAGTGCTCGTTTTGGATTCATTTTTACACCAAGTTTAGCAAACCTCTATACAAAATAGTCCAACACCATAAAATGTCCATAACACTGATTTTGGTCACCCCAAAATTCTGAAATTTCTCCACGACATATTAAACCCTTATTAACAAACTTTCTTGTCATGCTTAGCCAAACTTACACTAATTTGAACCCAATCTCAACCGTGACCACCGTCAACTGATATAAAATGAGAGGCAAGGGCTTACACCAACTTCATTCTCATTTTACACTACCACTGATTCCTACTTACATGTAAACCGGGGAAAAATCTCCCTATGATACTCGACACTTGATTTACGAGTTTTTGAGCAACCAATAATTTTATTCACTTATGCCCCTTAGACATACACTTACATCCTAGATTACGATAAAAACTGAGGATACACCTCAACTCATAAGCTTCGCGACGAAATATTGTATATTACATCCACTAGGCGTGCAACATGCAAAAATAATATTTAAACTTATGATCTCCAGTTCGTTATACGTGGTTCCTACCCCAGATAATAAAGTTCTGAATAAAATATGAATTTACTTAATTAGCATCTTAATCAAGTTTATAAAGTTCTCGGATTGCACAAACTTCAATACTATTAATATTAAATTTGTGAAGTACATGTATTACATTCATTTTAAATAAAGCATTAGCTACGTACTCATTGCCCACAAATACATTATTCTGATAGTGCAAACTTATTCGATTCAAAAATCATTTTGAATCCATTTTTGCTAAGCAAAGACTAAAAGCTAAATTCTTACAAATATCAAGCACTTGTAGCAATTCATTCAAAGTAAGTTCCTTGCCATATGTCATCTTCAACACCACTTTCCCAACTCCAATTATCTTCAAGCTGCAAAGTTACCTATAAAGTCAGTTTCTTCCATTGATAGGCTTCTAGGAAGAGTACATATTTTTGTTTGAACACACATTGTGACAACCCTCCCCTGACCTAGGGTCGGGTCGCCCGGTCCAGACTGCTACCCAAACCTAATAACTGAACTGGGCCCGAGCGAGTAGTCTGGCATGCCTAAAAAAACTTGCGGAATATCAAACTAATGCATTTGGATAAAAAGACTACATAATTAAAGAGAAAGGAAATTTATATGACATACTATGAAACTATCGTTGCTTTTTCTATTCCTTACAACCACTTAAGTCATTTAAATAATACTAAGTAGTTTAAATTAAAGGAGAGTAAGGTTCATTCTACCTTGAAGACTATTTAAATATAACCCAAGTTTAATAATTCCAAAATCCAAATAATAAATAATATCATTACAAGGCTCACATCAAAAGAGAAGGCTTCAAACTATCGCCTCTCCCTTTTCTCGATCTAGCGCCGATATGGATAATCTTGAGAAGTAAGTGGGGTGAGCTAAAAGAACCAACGGAGCTCAGTAATGCGGAAAACCTGCTCAAACATCAAACACGCAAGTAATACTTAGTAAGCATGCAAGACTAGCATGAATTTAAATTGAATAAAGCAATCAAAACAAAGCTTCGCATGGATTTATAAAGTATTAATAAACCACGACAACAAGATTGATAAAGCATATTAAAATCAAAACTCATTATCATGCATAGGGTTCACGAAAGAGAGACACCATAGAAAGTAATAATAATATAAAGTCGTGGTCTCATTCAATGCATACTGGTTATTGGCGAGAATTCGTTGACCAATTCACTAACCCTTGAAGTGATGGCAACCACTAGACAACACACATGCCTTATGTGCCCTCTCATAAGTTCATCCAAGTCGTCACCAATGCATGTCCCACTTCACAAAAGTACAAGAGAAGGCAACTCCAACTCATGTCCCTCAGTAATATACTTATGAATTCAATTAGACAAGTAAAGCCATCGGTGGCAAACTCCACAAACATCCAGGGGCAATAAATCGTAAAGCCCTCGGTGGCACCATAAACATCCTGGGGCATTAGATAATACTTGCTAATAATGCCCTCGGTGGGAACTACACAAACATATTGGGGAAATGAATATCATAAGAGGGAAAAATAAATGCACTCACATTTCATACATATGTAGATCCAAGCCAATAGCATGGTGCAACCCATTCCCGAAATCTCTAGTTAAAAACATGTCCTAATAACATAACTACTATCAAACCATATTTGATAACTGAGCAAGCTCCCCACTCACCTCGACTCGCCACAAATTCCCATTCTTCGATCCTCGCTCGTTCAGGGTCCAATGCGAACCGCCTTGCGAATCTAAACAATTCAAGACACTTTAATATCATTGACAAGTCATATATTAATTCTTAATTTATTTTTTAAAATCTATTTTAAGGTCTACTAGTGTTGGTCCTACGGGTTTCGCGTTGTCAAGAACCCTCGTTGAGGTGCGGTATTGCCCCCGAAGTCCATAAATGCTTTTGCTATTTATTTTATTCTATCCATTTCCATTATACATACATATATATACTTATATATAAGATTATAGCTTTTTTTTTATTTTTTTTATGACACTTTTTTTAGTCCAAGGGCCAAAATGGCCCCTGGTTGGAGATGGCCAGGGGTCAAAATGACCTTTGGTCTTCCCTCGTGCTCATTGCCATTTGGCGGTGAGCACGACTCACATGGGGTCCCTCCACTGGGAGGCCCCTCCTCCTCTAGGTGGAGGCGGTCCATCGTCGCTGCTTTACTTCGACGGCGATGGGTCCGCCGTCCTAAATCGGCGACAATACTGTCGCGCTTCTCCAGCAGTGCCAACGACGTCGTCCCTTTGAGGTTCTCCTCAAGATTTCCCAATTTAAAAAAAAAATATTATGTTTTCCACCATTATCAAAGCAAACACAAGTTTGACAATAAAAAGGGTTAGACAGTGGATTACCTTCAACGAATGCCTCCTTGGGTTCGCACCACCACAATTCCCCAAACAAGCCTACTCTCTTTTTCTCTTTCAATTTTTTGTGTGTGCATAAAGGAGGCTAGGGTTTACAATAAATTTATATAGGACTAATTTGGTTTAGGGTTTATGAAATTACTAAATTACCCATAGGGATGGATTTTTGGATTTTTGGGTCGTCACAACATCCCTAATTTTAAAGAACTTTCATCATTGAAAGTAAAAGTAAAGTACACCCGTAGCCCACCGTGTCCATTCGTAACGATTCTCTTATGACCCTTATTTTTTTTTCTTTTTACAAATGCAAGTTCGCACCGGTAAGACTTTTTGTTAAATAAAATCTTATTATGAACTCTAATTTCTCAATAGTATTGTTTTTGTCCCACGACAAAATTCATAAGGTTTGTGTTATATAAACCTCAATAGGGTAATTATACCTTAGCTACCTGCCAAGTTCTTGTATCCTAACACATTTTTGGGCATTCCTTTGTAATCTCCACCGAAGTCGTAATGGGCACCCAAGTCGTCCAACCAATAAGTAAAGATAACTATACTGAGATGTGATCTAGTGCCTATATGTGTTGAAAAACATATATGCCTATTTGGCAACAAATCCATACCGCCAACTGGTAGTAGGAACAAGGATAGATATCTGCTATGATAGGAACACTAGCACGCCATCTCTATCATTATCTCGTTTACACATGAGCAGGCATATTATTACTTTTTGGAATTATACCTTACTATCGACGTTATTTTTATGGATTCATAATTCAAATCAACTCTTGACCAACGGTCCACCTCGTGATTTCTCCGTCACATTTAATCGTGTACTTACGCAACAAGCTGACAATCTTGTTAAGCTATAGAATAGTCATCATTGTCGCTATCCTTAAACGGCTTTCGATACTCATTTATATGCATTTTAATACATTTTTTTGGAGACTTGTCGCATAGCATCTTCTTACCAATCAACTCTCACAATCCTAAGCGGAGGTTTTAAATTCTTTTGTCATAATCAAGATTTGCATTTATTTCACAATTGTCTATTATCGTCCTCCCGAACTAACTCTTAGCACTTATAGTTTATTTTTAACTTCTCTCACTGAGAAATTAATGGTGGTTTAACTTTTATGTCGTTTCCTGAGAATATATAACACAAGTCTCAAGTTTTGTCATTAAGGACTCATAACTCACTACGATCCAATTATTTTAAGTTCATAATTGACCATCAGCATTTCAATTTATTACTCGTGTGTGTTACTACAGTCGCACTTTTTTTTTTTTTTTTCATATACTTCAAAATAAATGTACACGACTGTGTATTTAGTAATTAGACGAGCGCAACTTGCACGTCATGCCATTTAAAACTTTGAACCAAGGGCCCGACTTCCAAATTATATGCGTTCACAAATTTTGTTTTTATCCGAAGAAATGCTTGAGTTTACTTCACCAACGTAATCGATTATGGTTTTAAACTCTTATATTGTCACTAATTAAGGTGTCAACCTTTAAAATTTTGTGTCTCTCACCACTTGTCAATATCCTCAACACTTGGTCGTCTTTTTACACCTATTACTTTCCCATTTAAGTTGCATTTCATTCTCTTACGTCATTCGTTTAAGATTTTCACTTTTGAACTTACATTAAGCTCTTTGACTCCCTTGTGCTAGCAACACTTTTTTGTAACAATTCATGATAGTGTCAAATTTAGAATATATCATTTCCACCTAGAGGTTAGTGTTTCATAACTAGCTTAATATGTCTTCTCATCCTTCCTAGATATCGTATTGTTCGTCTTACACTATATAAACTTTATCGGGATTCGATCCTAGCTTAAGATCCCCAATTTTAAATCATCAACCCATTATTGGTTTGATCATTTATCTCTCTCAAAATCGTTTAGTTTAGTAGTCTGACTCTTAAGGTAACGTTCTCTTTTATCGACAAATTTCAAATTACTTTTCACTTCTGATTTTCATGGTTTCTTGTGATGTCATCTTTTCGATTTGAAATATCAAGTTCTAAAACATGGTATTCCCTTTGCAAATCGTATGACTATGAACATCTATCGTATTAAGTGTTTTCTCTCTTGGATTCACACCTTTTTTGATACTACATATTAACTTATTTGTTTCCCCACAAGTAGATCATATCTTAGGATCCTCAATTTTAAAAATCAACTCACCATTGACTTAGGTTAGGTGACATTAGTTACGTTATTTATTACTTGACATTATTTTCATTCAACTACCCTTACAATCATGTTAGGTTCCACTTTGCCTCAATTGTTGTTAGTTCACGTGTCCATTACCGGACAATCATACCAATGATATTTTTTTGGCTGGGTATCCCCAATTTTAATGTTTCATCTATCATTTGAGTCTATTACGATGTCATTAACATTAATGTACACCCTTTAAACTGTACAAATTTTGAGTCATATAAAGCGTTTAAATTTCAAGGCATTCCTTAATTTCTTAATTATGGTACTGTCATCGCGTACCTTACATTCATTTTGAAAACAATTTATCAGTTTTTGGTATTCTCCAATTTTATGAATCAAATCACTTCTAGTTAAGTAAGAACAATTTATCTTTGAGTCTGTTGCATTTGATTTATATTATTTTAACTTCAAGTCCTGGGTCTTTTCAACATTTACAAATTTCTACTTGGCAACTCGATTCTCATACATGACAATTTTGTCAAATACAACCCTCCACTTGGGATCCTCAATCTCGATATTCACCTCACTAATTGTTGGTTTAAATTTAACTTTATTTTGTAAATGATCAATCAAAACTTGAGAAACATGATTTAATTATCAAGAAGTAAACATCGAATTGAGACTTTTCCAAAATCTCGTGTTTTCATCAAAAACCCTATTTCAAAAATCGAGTTAAACTCATTTTCATAGGAAAAGCTAAATTCATCATCAAGTTTCGAGTGACTGTAAAGTCTTTTCAAATTGATTTGGTCAATGTGTCTAAAAAAAAGTATTTCATAACCACACGAATGTTTTCTTTTCGATCATAATATAATAACTTAGGTCCAAACCTATACTTTGCATTTTTATTAAGTCAAAACCTTCAATTTCATTAAAACTCCTAAATACAACCTGAAATAGATCTAAACCTTCGTAAGATCAATCATTCAAGATATCTCAACCATGCTTGTCGAATCAAAATAAAATTCATTTTGTAAACATCAAAATGAGATTACGATAAAGAATCTTTGAAATATACAGGAGTTTATTCACTTCATTTCTAAAGCACCAAAAAATATGGTTTATTATAGTCGAAGGCTCATTTTTTTCTTTTTCGAGGAATATAGGTCAAATGTAACAACAAAAGTCAAATCATAGTAATGATCTCTTGGTGAAATCATAATCCATTCATTTGCATCTTTAATTAAGAGTTAATCGTTCAACAGTTCGTGTGTCCTTATCTCGAATTAAATTTTCAAGTTTAGCTTCCTAGCCAAACTAACTTAATTTAATGGTTTAAAACCAGAATTTATCTATTTTATTACTAGGATCAATGATCTTCATTTATAAATAAGGCATCATGACTTTTAACCATTTAAATAAAGTCTCAAATGTCAAAGTTATTTCTTTGAAGTGTGACCACGTCACTACTCCCTTTTGCTTACGTAGCGTGGCGTCTCACTGCCCTTTGAAGTCTTATGTTCCTTGTTTGAGTATTTTATTTGCTACACTACTATTAAATATTAACGCATTACACTATGTAATTCTCAATCAAAGCTTATTCGTTCTCACATTAGTCATTGCAAATATCACTTGAAGCGCGTGTAAGCTTTATCCCAAGGAGTTCGCTTTGATTTTTCTTGCGCCATTTATTGTCATTCCCTCCACTGTCTTGTGGAAGTCAAGTTCCTTATCCGCTTGGGTAACCATCAAAGACACTTAGACTAATAGGAAAGACAATTATCTATATATTTAATAATATATTCATATATACATGACAACAAATAATCAAGATAATAAATCTTTTGTCATATTTCTTTTATCCCGTCCCATCCTAGGATTTATTATTTATGTATGTTAATTTAACTTTGAACCAATGTCCCATACCATTGATTTGTCTAACTTAAAAATTGACCTTTAAATCTTAAAGGCTCTAAAAACTTAGGTTCCACTAACCTAATGTTTCCCTAAGTTCTAATACTTATGCTCTGATACTAACTGTGACGACCCTCCCCTGACTTAGGGTCGGGTCGCCCGGCCCAGACCGCTACCCAAGCCCAATAACCAAACCGGGTCAGAGCGAGCAGTCTGGCATGACTAAAACAACCTGCGGAATATCAAACTAATGAATATGGATAAAAAGACTACGGAATTAAATAGAAAGGAAATCCATATGACATACTATGAAACTATCGTTGCATTTTCTATTCCTTACAACCATTTAAGTCATTCAAATAATACTAAGTATTTTAAATTAAAGAAAGTAAGGTTCATTCTACCCAAAAGACTATTTAAATATAACCCAAGTTCAATAATTCCAAAATCCAAATGATAAATAATATCATTACAAGGCTCACATCAAAAGAGAAGGCTTCAAACTATCGCTTCTCCCTTTTCTCGATCTATCGCCGATGTGGATAATCCTGAGATGTAAGTGGGGTGAGCTAAAAGAATCAACGGAGCTCGGTAATGCGGAAAACCCTCTCAACCATCAAACACACAAGTAATACTTAATAAGCATGCAAGACTAGCATGAGTTTAAATTGAATAAAGCAATCAAAACAAAGATACGGATGGATTTATAAAACATTAATAAACCACGTCAACAAGATTGATAAAGCATATTAAAATCAAAACTCATAATCATGCATAGGGTTCACGAAAGAGAGATGCCATAGAAAGTAATAATAATATAAAGTCGTGGTCTCATTCAATGCATACTAGTTATTGGCAAGAATCCGGTAATCGATTCACCAACCCCCAAAGTGATGGCAACCACTAGACGACACACAGGCCTTATGTGTCCTCTCGTTAGTCCTATCATATCAATAGTAAGTTCATCCAAGCCGTCACCAATGCATGTCCCACTTCACAAAAGTACAAGAGAAGGCAACTCCAACTCATGTCCCTCAGTGATACACTTATGAATTCAATTAGACAAGTAAAGCCCTCGGTGGCAAACTCCACAAACATCTAGGGGCAATAAATCGTAAAGCCCTCGGTGGAACCACAAACATCCTGGGGCATTAGATAATACTTGCCAATAATGCCTTAGTGGGAACTCCACAAACATCTGGGGGAAATGAATATCATAAGAGGGGAAAATATATACACCTACATTCCATAGATATGTAGATCCAAACCTATAACATGGTGCAACTCATTCCCCAAGTTTCTAGTTAAAAACATGTCCTAATAACATAACTACTATCAAACCATATTTGATAACTGAGCAAGCTCCCCACTCACCTCGACTCGCCACAAATTCCTATTTTTCGATCCTCGCGAGCTCGGGTCCAATGCGAACCGCCTTGCGAATCTAAACAGTTCAAGACATTTTAATATCATTGACAAGTCATATATTAATTCTTAATTTATTTTTTAAAATCTATTTTGAGGTCTACTAGTGTTGGTCCTACGGGTTTCGCGTTGTCAAGAACCCTCGTCGAGGTGCAGTATTGCGCCCCGAAGTCCATAAATCTTTTTGTTATTTATTTTATTCTATCAATTTCCATTATACATACATATATATACATATATATATATAAGATTATAGCTTTTTTTATTTTTTTTTTTATTATACTTTTTTGTCGAGGGGCTAAAATGGCCCCTGGTTAGAGATTGCTAGGGGTCAAAATGACCTTTGGCCTTCCGCCGTGCTCACTGCCATTCGACGGTGAGCACGACTCACATGAGGGGGGCCTCCACTATGAGGCCCCTCCTCCTCTAGGTGTCGGCGGTCCATCGTCGCCGCTTTACTCCGATGGCGATTGGTTCGTCGTCTTAAGTCGGCGGCGAGACCGCCGCACTTCTCCGGCGGTGCCGACGACGTCGCCCTTTTGAGGTTCTCCATAAGATTTTACAATTTTAAAAAAAAAGAATATTAATTTTTCCACCATTATTAAAGCAAACACAAGTTTGACAATAAAAAAGGTATAGATTGTGGATTACCTTCAACGGATGCTTCCTTGTCTTCGCACCACCACAATTCCCCAAACAAGTCTCCTCTCTTTTTCTCTCTTAATTTTTTTTTGTGTGTGCATAAAGGAGGCTAGTGTTTACAATAAATTTATATAGGACCAATTAAGTTTAGGGTCTATGAAATTACTAAATTACCCATAAGGATGGATTTTTGGATTTTAGGGTCATCACACACATGCTTGGTGGCCCCTGTATCAATGTACCATTCTCGTGGATTATCCACCATGTTTGCTTCAAAAACAACTGCACATAAATTCAAGTTAGAAACATCCCTGGATAACCCATCTTCAATAAAGTTAGCATGATCATCACCATGAGCCTTAGACTGAGTTTTATTCTTCTTCCACTTGTTGATGCAATATTTGGCTTTATGACCATGTTTCTTGCAAATAAAGCAAGAACCGACAAATTTATTTGCTTTCCCTTTGAATTGCGTGGGTTTATCACTATAATGTTTCCTCTTTTTGGAACTCTTGTTGCTTTGACCCTCCAAAAGATTAGCTTTAGGCTCATTGAAAAAAAATATCGTTTTATTGTCATTCTTCTTATTGTCCTCTTCAATGCAAAGTCGAACAATTAAATCTTCAAATCCCATCTCATTGTGTTTATGCTTGAGGTAATTCTTAAAATCTCCCCAAGAAGGAGGCAGACTTTCAATTATCGATGCTACTTGGAATGACTCACTCAAAGACATCTTATCCATATGAATTTCATGGAGGAGAATCTGAATTTTTTAGACTTTATCTAACACTGTATTTGAGTTCACCATCTTATAATCCAGAAACCTACTAACCATAAAATTTTATGGTCACCCGTTTTATATTTTTTATCCAAAGAATTCCACAATTCCTTTGCCATACGCATGGTACTAAAAACATTATATAAAGAATTATCAAGACCGTTAAGAATGTAATTCTTATTGAGTGGTTCCATGCTTGAATTGCAGTGATGACGTGCTTGTCGGTTTAATCATCGTGCAATTTTGATTCATTTTCAGTTAACACCTCCACCAAATTCAGCATCGTCATGTAGAATAGCATCTTCAGTTGCCAGCGCTTAAAGTCCATGCTAGTGAAGTTTTCAAGTTTCTTCGGCTTCATAGGGGGAATGACGATATAAGTAAAGGTAGAACCTATTTGTATTGTCTTAAACTTGTTAGGATCATGAACCTCTATTACGTTGTTTATTGTAGTCATGGTCGAATTGATGCTGAAAATACTCTAAACTTGATGAAATGAAGAAATTGCATATTAAGGCTAGAGTTTAATACTATCTATCTCCTTAAGACAATAATGCCCCACAATTCGTGCTCGCGGTTAGTAGCATTTGTCTCCCATGATACAACAATCACGATCCTACAGTTGTAGCACTTCAGAATGTAGGAACAAGTGGATCAAACGGTTGTGCTCACTCTCTATTAAAATAGTGATTTTAAAGACCGAGGAGAAAATATGACTTTTCTTTTAATAAAATCAGAATACAAAATTTTTTTATGTTTTTTCCTATTAAGTTGGAATTAAAAAAAAAAAAAAAAAAAAAAAAAAAACACACACACATAACGTTGCACTCACATTAACTACTTTGGAGACTTATCTAAAACGTATGAATTATATGATCATATCCATTTATTTATCTCCAAAGAGTTGTAATTGTTTAGGATTCTTTCAAACAACCCATGCATGCATATCAACACGTCTTTCCAAACGTCAAATTAATGTTTCATGCGTACAATAGTTGTATCAATCTAAAACACATGCATGGCACCCAATTCCTTTGTGGCAATTTAACAAACGTAAGCTTCCATACACCAATAGATACACATGTACATATATGTAGACACATGTACATATAATATACACTCTTTAACACATTGCACCTATTTTAATTTATAGACAGATACAGTGTACACTCAATTTATCACTGAAATATATATATATATATATATATGGCACACATATGGTCACTAATAGATGTACCATATTTCCATCAGTTTGTTTAATTCATATCTGAAACCTCACTCAATGAGTACTCAATGAGTACTTTTCAGTCGAACAACCAGTTGTTGGTCTATAGACTTTATGCTTTTTTTTTTTTTGAAGGCACCATTCGACCAAGAGAGTGATAGTAGAAGGGGCTTGTTTTTGTTTATGTGTTTTTTGTTTGACTAATTATCGAAGGTTTTTGACACCCAATCAGCTTTTTACTTGAGAATTTATGTCGTTATCTTTTGTGGAATTGGGTAGACTTGTTCATTGGTCTGTAGACTCTGTATTTGTGTATTAATTTTTCTTTAGGTTTAAACAATTTTGAGTGTATATATTGGTGTTTGGTTTTGTTCTTTTTTATAGAGGCTTTCAGTTGAAGCACTTTCATCAAAAATTGGTGTTGTTTTTTCCAATAAAGGTTGTTGTCCTCATTTTAGGGATAATTGTCCCTGACTTAGTGGTTGTGCTCAATTATAAATTTGTTGTCCCCATTTTAAAGTAGTTGTGCTTAGTGAAACAGGTACTTTGTTTTTTTTTTTTTTTTTTTTTTGAGCATGAAACAGGTACTTTGTTGTAAAGACACCTTTAAGTAGCTTATCTTTGATCCTTTTTTTCTTGACTTTCTGCCTTTGCGGCCTATGTATAACTGTTTTACGGCAATGAATGCAATTTATCTTTCTCCCTAAAAGAAGGAAAAAATATAATTATATTATATAATTATATAAATGAGCTTGCAGGGGCTATGTTTTGAGGTCCGGACCTGATTCAACCCGTCCCGAGCCGCTCATACTTAGCCCCATGAATAGGTATAGTGCAACTGTAAAAGTACCTCTAGTTCTTTCCCTTTGCAACGGTTCGCAATTTGAAGACTAGTTTGGCGGTTGCGCTCTACCAGAAAAAACAGAAAATTGAGCACTTGATTCCATGATTCTCCATCACTTCCTTCAATCAGTCAATGCCTTTCAAATGCCTCCCACTCCTCAAACAATCCAAACTCTCCCCATCAATTCACCACCACCATCTCCGCCTCTTCTCTCACAACATTCAGAGCACCCCATCATCTATTGTTTCAACAATATGCGATTTGGTCATCCAATCTCACAATCACCAAAAACAACTACACCTAACAATGCCCAACCCTCTACACGTACAAATCGCGCGCACCCCTTTGAGCCCAGAACAGTCGGTCACTGTGGTGGCGTCTCTCGCCCAAGAACATGGTCCCATGGTGTCTCTCAGCTTCTTTTACTGGGCAATTGCTCTTCCCCAGTTCAGATACTTCATGAGACTGTACATTGAATGTGCTTCTTCTATGCTTCGAAACGGGAATTTGGAGGGAGCCCATCAAGTGATGAGATTGATGGTTCGGAATTTTCGCGAAGCGGGTAGGCTTAAGGACGCTGTGAGCACTGTTCTTGATATGCATAATGAAGGGTTGCCTCCAAATGTTCACACTTTGAATTGTATTCTCGGAGCAGCGGTAGAAGTCGGGTGGGTTCAGCTTGCAGAGGAGGTGTTTGATGAAATGTCGCAGAAAGGGGTTTGTCCCAATTCGTGCACGGTTAAGACGATGATTGGGGCGCATTGCAGATTGGGGGATATTGAGGGTGTGGAGAGGTGGTTGAGGGTGATGCAGGAGATGGGTATTCTTTTGGATAATGTGACATGTACTTTGCTTGTCGATGCATTCTGTCGAAACGGTCTCGTTGGAAGAGTTTACATGCTCTTCGGGAGGATGGCATTGATGGGTTTGCCTCCGAATGTCATAAATTACAGTGCTTTTGTCAATCAGTTGTGTAAAAGGGGTAGCATTAAGCAGGCATTTGAAGTTTTAGAGGAAATGGTGAAGAAAGGTTGGAAACCAAATGTTTATACACACACGGCATTGATTGATGGGCTTTGTAAGAAAGGTTGGACGGAGAAGGCGTTTAGGTTGTTTCTGAAGCTAGTTCGAAGTAACAGTTATAAACCCAATGTGTGTACCTACACTGCTATGATAAGTGGTTACTGCAAGGAGAACAAGATGAGTCGAGCGGAGATGCTATTGACAAAGATGACTGAACAGGGATTAGTTCCTAATACCAACACATACTCTACTTTGGTGGATGGGCATTGTAAAGCGGGAAATCTTGACCGAGCTCATGAATTGATGGATCAAATGGTAGTAGAAGGATGTGTGCCAAATATTTGCACTTACAATGCACTCATTGATGGTCTTTTCAAGAAGGAAAGAGTTGAAGAGGCTTACAGGCTTTTAATGGTCTTAGGAAATGAATTACAACATGATGATGTGACGTTCACGATTCTCATAGCTGAGCATTGTAGGCATTCTGACACTGAGAGAGCCTTGTGCTTGTTTGGTAAGATGACCAAGCTTGGTTGCCAACCTGATATGCGTACTTATACTGTATTGATTGCGGCATTATGCCGACACAGAAGATTGAAAGATAGTGAGAGGCTCTTGGAGGATGCTGTTCGGCTTGGTTTTACTCCCAGCAAGGAAACATACACTTCCATGATCTGTGGTTATTGTAGAGATGGGAATACTGCCTCTGCTTTGAAAGTGCTTGGGACTATGACTGATAATGGTTGCACGCCAGATTCTGTTACTTATGGTACTCTTGTAAGTGGGCTATGCAAGGACTCAAATTTAGATGAGGCTCATAAGCTCTATGATTTAATGATCGACAGGGGGCATGCCCCATGTGAAGTTACTCGCTTGACTGTGGCTTTTGAGTATTGCAAGAACGGTGACTCTGCCACTGCCATGGCTGTCTTGGACAAATTGGATAAAATGCTTTGGATTCGAACTGTGAAAACATTAATCAGAAAGCTTTCTTGCGTAGGCAAAGTTGAAATGGCAGCTTTATTTTTTCACAGATTCTTGGATGAACACCAAAATCCAGACCAGATAATTCTGGCTGGATTTATGACTGCTTGCTATGACCACAACAAATATTCTGTTGCATCTGAATTGTCAGAAAGAATAAATAAAAATTAAAAGGGCTAATTATGGATAATGTTAGGGATTTTACTCCTTTGATTTATCAACGCACCAACATACATATAATCTTGGCACATTTTTTCACTATATTGTTCATTTCCCTGAGAATAGAAATACCTTTTGTTACTTAGGTAGATTTTTCATCTTCATATTGGAGAAATCTTTCAATGCACAGAAGACATCGATGTTAGATGTTAGAAAACGTTTACTTGTTGTAGATTCCATTGTGATTATGGTATTCGTAATTGGAACTAGAACTTGGACTAATTCAAGTTCTTTTTGTCTAAATGATTTTGCTCAACTCATCTGAGGATTGAAAATTTTAAATTTGCTTCAAAAGTTTTAACTCAGGAATCTCCTGTATTCCCTTGATAGACTTTCCATTCATTTGTTGTTTACGATTGCTCTTGATTGGTCAATAATTCTTCTGTTCAAGTTATATTTGTCTTTATCACATTGCTTGAAACAGTTAATTCGTGCTTATGTGATTTACTAGGTTAAGAAAGAAGAGTAACCAAAGCTGCCTTATTGAGTGGAAAGCAGACTCTTCATGATGGAGTATTTAGTCTTTGCTCTGTTAAATGGCATGAAAATGGAAGGATTTCTGGACTCTAATGTATGCATTTTTCATGCAGATTCATCTTCACAAGGAAGCAATCAAATATACCGGCATGAAAATAAAACACTTGATTGGAGTTCATTGATGATTGTTACGCTTGGAGTTTTCTTGTTATGCATATTGAGATTAAGAAATTGAATTAGTTCCAAAAATTGCAGGCGCTAAGGCTTGCAAGCCAATTTACTTGATGCATGCAAGGCAATGTCTAGGCGGCCTCTAGTTAGAAAAAGAAAATGCTTATTTAGAGCTCCTTGAATAATTTGTTTTTTCTTATAGGATTATGTGTAACCCTAATTGTCTTTTAGTCACTGTCATCCTTATGAATATATATTTCAAGAATATCAATGAGCCTTTTGGAAGTCTAAAGAGGAATGACATATGCATATTTAATTTATAATTTTTTAAAATCTGAGTGAGGAAGAAGAGGTGAAGGGTAAGAGATTTGAGAGGACTTGTGTTGGGTTTTCTTGTTTGGTCAGTATTCATTTTAGTAAACTTAATTGCAATAAGCCCTTTTCAACCTTTTGAAATTACTTAGAAGGACACTATCTGCTTAGACCACCTTGCAATCACTAATTAAAATCAATAACATTATATCATTTTCAACCCAATGTAGCTGCATTAAATAATATCAGTGCTTTGACTTGACCCTGAACTGAAAATTGAAACAAGTGACAAGTCATATCGTATAAACAATGAAACATGTTAATGGAACGAATGTAGATGATTCATTCCTTCAAATCATCCATAACAAATTTGTAGGGAGAGTTGGCTGGAGTTTGCTTTCAAGCACGTTCGTTGATTTTTTTTTCTTGTGTTATCAATAATATGCATCTCGATTTATTAATGGAACCCAAATACCAAAATGTATGGTTGGTACTACTTATTGGAGACAATGAAATAGTTAGTCACGTAGAAGAATATTTACTAAAGCCAAGGATCGCCAAACAGATGGTCTCCAACTGTAGTCTTTTGCTTAGGTCTTGAACAACCTTACAATTAGTGAGAATTCAACCTTAGAATTTATGAATTGCATTCAAATGATAAGCCAACTTTGCCTATGTAGAACATTATATGCGCTACATAGTCAATCCCAAGTTTGGATAAAGGAGGGCTCCCAAACCTTTTTTATGTACCAAAAATGGGGGAGGAAGGTCCCAAGCTCATTCTCTATACCCGAAAAATGAGGGAGGGTTGTGATAGGTTTTGACAACCAACATAAAGCACTCTTTATAAAATGGATCGAACGTATATAATAGACGACCCCAACTAATTTAGAATTGAAGCTTTGTTATTCTTGTTGTTATATCAAAATGATAAGCCATGATAAATCACAATTGTGATCATTCCCATGATGTCAATAGGTATACATAAGATTTATATGCTTAAGGTAAAAACATATAACAATTTGGGGGGAAAAACTTTATCTAGTTGAGCATGTTTAAGCTTGAATAATAAATGATGGCAATATTAAAAGTGACAACTAAAGCGGTTATAAAAGTGATTGGGAGGCAAATTTAAAAAACTTCGAACCAAAATAGGTTGATCTCACATGGTTGCAGATTTGATAATCATTTATTGGACAAATTGAAACTAAAATAAGGTAGACTTTACCAACTCCTAATATAATACAGAAAAACACTGTCTCCTGTATAGAATAAAGAAGGATTCTGACAATATTGAGAAGCTGACAAATAAGGGGTCCATCATCTTTGTGAGAGGCAAGGACAATAGAAAATCCAACAAAAGACGAGGAGAGTATAGAGTTCCAAGTTATATGTTCATGGGAAAAGTTGGGTGCCGGCCAAAGCTCATTGCTAAACAAACAATTTTTTATCAATCACAAGCAAAACAGTAGCTTGCCTTAATATATTATATGAATTGATGTAGAAAAGGAACCAACATCCTAAAAGGTATATCTACAAATCCACATATTGAAAGCCTTTTACCTCTTCTAAGCAATGAAATAAAGCACTATTCCAAATAGGGTAATTAAGTTACCTTAACAGGCATTTTAGTCGCTTATTTTCAAAAATATGCACTCTAGTGTCTTTGGTTAACTTCTTGTACTCAAAATGCATATTTGTTAGGATTCAAGAATTCAAGATAAATGAGATTATGCTACGTTATAGTAGTTGTATTGTATGATGTTTGTGCTTAGTTCACAGTGACCGCCACTTTTGAATGACAGGTAAGAGTAACTTGTACACATATTGCATGCATGAGTGTGAACTTAAAAGCCAACAGGGTGACTTGATCTTGATGTTTAGAAGCTTCATTGAGTTCTACAATTCCTACTGGTTTTTCTCAACAAGTATTTTGGTAAACCCATGAAGTAATTTCTGGTATTTGTTCCTAAGTTCCGAATATATGTTCTACACTTGCCCAACTTGAAATAGCATACTTGTGTATGTTTTGTGCCTTTCTGATCCTTTCAAATGGTATGTTTTTGGTAACATGTATGGCATCGCAAACTTGAAACACAAGGTTCAGATGCTGGTGAGTTTTGCCAGAAACAGCTCTTAGAATCACTTTCAGATAGATATTGCTCCAAATAATTGATCAGAGCAAAAGCAGTTAATAAAGAATTGGGCCATCTACCCAGCATATATGAAGCTCATACCTACTGTCATTATTTGAACAAAATTATTTGAGGAAAGTGACAAAAATAGGAATCTAACAGAGGGAAGACAGCTACTTCATAATTCTTTATTCAACACATCGCAATTTCAAATCATCATTCACAAGAGCAAACTTCAATAATGTGGTGTGAAGGGTAATTGGTGGGAACTTCAAATTGTCCAAGTTCTTTATTAGCTCAACTGAAAGAGACAATCTTACTTATCTTACTTGGATACTAATAGCTTTCATTTTTTCCTCAGCTTTTAAAAGGGATTATTTCCTTTGTTTGTTCATCTTTCATTCTAAAATTCTAGGGCCGGAAAGTCTGTTACAGTAAATAATCAAAACTTTTGTATTGATGATTGAATTTGCTACTGAAAGAAAAGAAAAGAAAAGAAAAAACCTGAGAAGGTTCATCCCTCAAAAGTTACTAAGAAGAAGAGAGAGACAAATAATTTGTAGTTTTACTGTACTGACTATTGAAAGAGTACAATAATTTAAATTAAGATTGTTGAGTTAATGTTGTTTTCTGCTTACTTTTTTTTTTTTTTTTTTTTTTTTTTTCAGATGGAGAAGATGATTAATGCATGTATATAATGGCACTGCAGTGTACATGCTGTTCCAGCCTGGCTGAGTTCATAATCAGTGTGGGTCCTAATGTGAGGCAAGCCTATCAATTTCATGGTAAGACTAATTCACAAGCACCTCCTCTGCAACACATCATTTTAGATGTTTCTTTACGGGCAAAATCAGGAAAAGTTGTCAACTAAAGACTCAATACATTATTTGGTTTTCATTGATCTGGGTCTTCATAATGTGACTATAATTACTTTATGGGAGCCATCAATAAAGACTATAAATAAAAGAAGGTAGTTCCATATCTGTATATGATTGTAGGATGAACTGTGAAGACAAATTTTTGTAATGAAAGCTTCTAATATAGAAAAAAACTCAAAACAGAAACAATGAACACCAGAATGCCAAACTAAGAGTTGCAGCGATTGAAAGAAACAAGGAAGAAAATAAAGTATGACACCAAATAGAACACCTTTAAAGATTAAAAAAAAAAAAAAAAATTCCAATCCCAACACATGCTCTAGTTACAGTTTCAAATTATTATTGTGGTGGGAATTGAACTATTTCTTATTTGAATGCAACACAACTTACAGTGGCCCTTCTTTAAGGGCACAAAAATCAATGGAGTTGGCTCATAACCTTTTCAGAATTGTTCTCTCAACAAGGCAAAGAGAAACCAGTGACCTTAACCAAGAGGGTTGTGGTGGGATGGTAAAGGTCCCTCCATCTTTAACCAAAGGTCTTGAGTTTGAGCTTTGGAAATGGAGAAATTTTAAAATTTTTGGCCAAAGGTTACCGCCCTTGTGGTCCTACCCACTTTGAGGTTCGGGATTAGCCAAGGCAAAAGCTTCAAACACCCTTACCCAAAACATAAAAAAAAAAAAAAAAAAAAAAAAAAAAAAAAGAAACGAAGAAAGAAAGAAACCAGTGACCTTCATTTTTCAAATTATTTTTTGATGACCAATTCATTTTCTCCTTGTCTGCAACAAAGAAGTAATAAGCAAAGAAGATGTTCTGCAAAACAAAATAAGTGAACAACTCATTTGAAATGAAAGAAGAAAATGAAGAGATTGATAAAAATTAATATGATAAAAGAAAGTAATGTAACAGTATCATCGATATCCACACAAAGAAGATGTTCATGAATCCCATTATCCCTATACAACATTTCCTTCAACCTCACCTAGTCTAATCTTTCTCTACCATTTTTATTCACAACACAAATTTCAATTCCATAACAAATTCAAAACAAATAATAGAGAAGCTCTATCCTCTCCTTGCCCAACTGACCGTGCATCCCTCTTGTCTCCTCTCATCTTCTCCACAATCGCCTTTTCCGCAAAGAAAGAATTCGATAGAGCTCTCTGTCTGTCTTGAAGATGAATTACTGCATTGCTGAATTGGCAAGGAAGAGAACAGGGAGGAGGCATGGAAGGAAGAGAGACTAAATTCAGACGTGATGTTTGTTTCATTCTTTTAGGATAGAGGATCTCAAAAGAATCAATAGAACGGAGGTGGCGGTGGAGATGCATATGGTATGCCAAATACTGGTGGCAATGGGCCTTCATATACAGGTGCTGGAGGTGGAGGACTCTTGTAAACTGGCGGTGACAGTGGTGGCGGGTTTTCGCATGGAAGTGGAGGCGGCGGTGGTGATGGAGATGGTGGAGGTGGGGAGTGATGGTTTGGTACTGGTGGTGGTGGTGGTGGTGGAGAGTGATAATGTACCGGTGGTGGTGGTGGTGGTGGTGGTGGAGAGTGATAATGTACTGGTAGTGGTGGTGGTGGAGATGCATAGTGGATAGGTGGTGGAGAATTGTAAACAATTGGTGAGGGAGGTGGTGGTGATGGCGGCGGCGGGGATTTCTCCTCGCAAGGCGGAGGTGGGGGTGAATGATAAACAATTGGTGGAGGTGGCGAATTGTAAACAATTGGTGTTGGTGGTGGTGGTGAATGATAAACAATTGGTGGCGGTGGAGGTGGCGAATTGTAAACAATTGGTGTTGGTGGAGGTGGCGAATTGTAAACAATTGGTGTTGGTGGTGGTGGTGAATGATAAACAATTGGTGGCGGTGGAGGAGGTGAATTATAAACAATTGGTGGCGGAGGAGGTGAATTATAAACAATTGGTGGTGGTGTTGATGGTGTTGGTGATGGTGATGGAGGAGGGGGTGGTGGCTCTGCACAAGGCACTGGAGGTGGAGGTGGAGGTGGAGGTGGAGGTGGTGGTGGCGGTGGCGATGCATAGTTATAGGTTGGTGTAGGTGGAGGTGGTGGTGGCGGTGGTGATGCATAGTTATAGGTTGGTGTAGGTGGTGGTGGTGGCGATGCATAGTTATAGGTTGGTGTAGGTGGAGGTGGTGGTGGCGGTGGTGATGCATAGTTATAGGTTGGTGTAGGTGGTGGTGGTGGTGATGCATAGTTATAGGTTGGTGTAGGTGGAGGTGGTGGTGGCGGTGGTGATGCATAGTTATAGGTTGGTGTAGGTGGTGGTGGTGGCGATGCATAGTTATAGGTTGGTGTAGGTGGAGGTGGTGGTGGCGGTGGCGATGCATAGTTATAGGTTGGTGTAGGTGGTGGTGGTGGTGGTGGTGGTGGTGGTGGCGATGCATAGTTATAGGTTGGTGTAGGTGGAGGTGGTGGTGGCGGTGGTGATGCATAGTTATAGGTTGGTGTAGGTGGTGGTGGTGGTGGTGGTGGTGGTGGTGGCGGCGGCGGTGGATAAACGGGCTGTGGAGATGGTGGTGGCGGCGATGCATAAACTGGGGGCGGAGGGGAGGGGGCGACTGATAAACAGGTGTCGTCGGCGGCAGTGGCGGTGGTGAATAGACCGGTGGAGGAGGAGAATAAACAGGCGGCGGAGGGGGTGGTGAAGGCGACTGAACCGGCACTGGAGTAGGAGACACCACCGGCGGCGACACAACAGGCGGAGAACCAGGAGAAGGCACAAACGGAGCACACTTGAACGATGCACAATCCACAGGCCTAGACAAAAACTCCCTACATTGCTGCCCCGTCCTCTGCCCCGGCCTATTCGCCAAACAATTCCTCCTATCATCAAAATCCTTCAAACCCAAGCACTTAGGAGGCTCACCACTAAAGAAATTATACGAGAACGTAAAATTCTCCAACTTAGGCAACGAACACACACTCTCAGGAATCAACCCACTCAGCATATTATGCGCCACATTCAACTGCTCAACCGCCTTCATCTCCCCAACCTCACTCGGCAGACTCCCCATCAACTCATTGAAACTCACATCAAACACCGTCACATTTCTCAACAATCCAATCTGTTTAGGCAAACACGACCTCAACCCATTATTCATGAAGATGATCTCATTGAGCGTCCCTCCCATGTTTCCCAAACTCGCAGGGATGCACCCATGGAACCGATTGTTCGCCACAACAATCACTGAAACAGGCGAGTTCCCAAAATTGTCAGGGAGGTTGAATGTGAACCTGTTGTTGTTGATGAAAATGGCGTCGAGATCTTTGTCGAAGAGCTCTCTCGGTACAACTCCCTCGAATTCATTGAACCTCAGGTCCAAGAACTTGAGAGATGGCAATTGGAGAACCACTCCCGGGAACCGCCCCGCGAAGCGGTTGTTGCTGAGATCTAGCTCGAATAGGAGCTTGAGTTTGTTGAATTTATGAGGGATGGTGCCGCAGAAGCGATTGGAGTTGATGTGGAACAATGCGAGGTCGGAGAGGAGGCCCAGCTCTTCTGGGAGGTACCCGGCGATGTCGCCGTGGTTAAGGTCGATCCCCGCAACTGCGTGTATGGAAGAGTTGTCTATTGCGTTTGTGCAGAAGACTCCTTTGTATTTGCAGACATTTGGGCCGACCCAGTTGGCCGTGAAGTTGAGTGGATCAGAAATGATCGCTTGTTTCCATGACTGCAGAGCGATGTACGCGTTTCTGAGTCTTGGATTCTCGAAGACCAGTGATGGGTCGACTTTGATGTTCTCTCCCCTGTCGCCAAACTCATCTCTGTAGTATAACAGTTGTCTGTGTCGAATGTATTTCACTTGTGCGTATGTGAGAGCTCCATTAGAGCTCCAAAAGAGAGAGAAAGTTAAAGAGAAGAAGATGAGAAAGAAATGGGGATTGGAAAAACAAGGGAAATCGGTGTTCTTCTTCATCTCAAAACCAACATGGATGGATGGATGACTCCTCTACTGCTGCTGCTGCTGCTCGTCTGTTGATTTTAGAGAAGATTTGGTAATAGGGTAGTGAGAACGGGGAATGAGAAATCAAGGGTGGAGGTTGTTCTGACGACTTGAGGGAGATTGATGAGAGAAGAAGCGAAGAGACGAGGGGGTTTTGAAGGGATTTTGAGAGTGCAAGTACAGCTAATTCACAGCTAAAAGCCTCATTAGATTCTTCCTTCTTGTTTCCAGTTTTTCTCTCAATACAATTTTAATTGGCCACGGCTATTTAAACCTCCTGTTCTGATACTTTTACCACATTATTTCATTGTACTTCATTTTTTGAATTTTTTTACTACTTTTGTCCTCCTCCCCTCTATCCTCTTCATTTTTCGATTTTAATCATTGCGGAATATTTGTATTATGTTACCAAATGTTGCATGAGTGTTTTTTTATTGAAAAAAGCTGGATGTGATCGCGTCGTGTCCAAAAAGTGAAGAAGTGTCGCTCGTGGGGTTCGGACGACTCTGACCAATACTCCTAAGGAGGTAACAGTTGACTCTGACCGATAATGCAAAGTGAACTCGATTTTAATTGGTTATGAAATGGTCCAGCCGAGACCTCTAAAGAAATGTCGGTCATGTGTGTCTAACAAAAAAGTTTCAATACTCCTAAAAAATACATGATAATGACAAAAAAATAGTGGATTTTGCTCGAAAGAAATCGCTTGATATAATGATTTTATCGAGACTTTGTACCCAAAATGCAAGATTTAACCCCAAACCAAAGCCCTAAACTCAACAACAAAATCACAAATAATATCGGCTCAAAAAAAAAACTTCGAAAAACTTCAAATATATGTTAAAAGAGATTATGAATACACTAAAGACGTCGAATCGGTGTGATTTCGTTCGATTTTGGATTGGTGACGACGATGCCATTTTGAAAAAGGGGTGACAGACGTACGTGTGAATAGGGTGAGTGGGTTAAAATGATTAAAAAGTAGGTCTTAATAGCCTGGGCCTTTTAATTTTTGCTTCTGTTTTTTAATGTGTATGTGATTGGGGAGAATGCTAGCATAACCTGTATAGGACACCCAAATAGGACTTGAGCTTGTGCTTATTCCTCCCATGTGCATTGAGATGCGTGCACTATTGCATATCGACAAAAATAAAAAGAGTTTACGTCCTATCCAAGTGTCCTATCAGCGTTGCGATTGCATTTTCCTAGAGTGGGTCTCTTTGCAATGAGAGAGGACTTTGGAATCACGTTCCAAGTTTCCAACTAGCCCAAGTTAAGCCACTTGAAGCCTAGAATAAATTTATTAAAATATTTAAATAGCAATATAACAATTTCATTTACATAGGCCTTTGTTTAACTTTTTTTTTTTTTTTTTTTAATGACGCGGTTTCTCAATTCGTATGTCTCCATTAATGGCTAGTGAAATATTAAAAGATTTAAGGGAGGTGATATGTTGACTAACTTTGGCCACCCACTTAAGCACATTTATCGGGTGAGCCGTGAGAAGCACATGATATATCTCGAGATGCAGGCCGCGCTCACATCTAAGGGTAGGTATCAAAGGGTGCACTGAGGTGGGCACACCTAACTGGACGTTTAAAGTGGGATAACCAATTAATCATTTTTTAAGATTTAATTACAAGAAGACTTGAAGTCCAACACCTTGTACAATTCAAATGACATAATGTAAAGCTCATGTAATCAGTAGAAGTAGTCCCCTAATAAAATTTGAGTTAGGCTATGTGCACTCCGCATAATGATTAGGGCACCAAGCCAAAATTTTGTAAAAATTAGATTTAGGGAGAAATGTCAAAACTGTCCCGCATAATGATCAGGGCATCCAGCCAAATTTTGTAAAAAATTGGATTTAAGGAGAAATGTCAAACCTGTCCTCCCAACTTAACCGATTCACTCACGTTCCGAACTCTTCGTTCCCCCGCACCCCACCTTCGACCTTTCAAATTTCTCACAAGTGCAATCAATCTATCGCCGGTTGGAGTGCGCGTTTGTCGATCAAATGGGGCTTTTGGACATTATAGTTATTTCTATTTTTTTGGAGGTTGAATGAACTCAGTTGATCGACTTTGGACGAAAAAATAATATGGATTTTGTAGGGTTTGTTACATTCGGTGTGTTTGCATCACTATTAATGAATAATGGGTGAAGAGAAGGAATAAAGGACATACTAATGTGGGTTTTGTATTGCATTTTTTTCATTTTTCAAACTGTACAGGAAACGAGTGATCGACCACACAGGACCGAAACACTACATAGAGTCTCGGTTGTATCTAGTCGACACTCTTGCATGAGTCTCAGACTAAAACAACCGAAACCATATGTATGTACTCTATGGTACTAGTCACGGTCATTGGGTACCGATACTTGAAGAATAGTCTCGGACATGTGCAACCGAGACTGCATGTTGTTTCTCGAACTTATGGGACCGAGACAGTCAGGGTGCCTTGAGAAACAACTGAAGCCCCTGATTAGGTGGAGTGCTCGTTTTTTAACAAAGGGGTAATTTGAGAAACTTGACGGAGTGCCCTGAGAAATTGATTGAGTGCCCTAATCATCAGGGTGCCCTAAAAAACAATCGAGGTGCACATAGCCGCACTCTAAAATTTAGTTAGGGCCTGGAGCTCGAGCCTCGAGCTGAAGATTACTATTAATATTGTAAAGATGCTTTGAGTCCCGTCAACTGAACAAACTCAAACATTCTTTAGTAACATTACATCTGTGGAATACGTATCGGCGGTTTTATATTTTGAATTATTTTGACACCATGCATTATTAATGTTTTATTCATAATATTTTCTTTTTTTTCAGTTTACACTACCTCGTATCTGAATATAATCGATTACTTAGGACTCGAGCCAAATCGACTTCCTAAGGGGCAAAGTTCTTGGATTTTTTGCTTGATTAATACATCTAAAAAAAAATTTTATCAACCCAACACATCTTCAAAACTTATTCCCCAACTAACACATTTTTTGCCCCGTCAGCGCCACCTCACTGGGTGAGGTGGCCACGTGGACAAAACGTGACCTGGGGTCACGTTTTGCCCCCCCACCCCCACCCCTCTCTCCCCCTCCCCCGCCGCCCCACACCTCCCCCCAACACCCCCGCACAAACCCTAGTCCCCCCCTGCCGCCTGCCGGCCCACGTCCCCACCGCTACGGCCTCAGCTCCCGCCGCCGCCGCTCCCTGCTCCCACCAGCCCTTCCGCTTCCGCTCCGTCGTGCCGCTCCGCTCCCGCCAACCGCCGCTCCGTTGTCTCCATAGATCTACTCGCGTTTGGGCGGACGCGACGCGGTCGCGCGGCCGACGGCAACGGGCAGAGAGCGGCGATCGGAGCGCAGTGGCCGAGCAAAGGGCGAGAGCGGGATCACCGGCGACAAAGGCAAGATAGCGGCGGCGGCGTCGGCGGCGCGGGCTGGCAGGGTTGGGGAAGAGACCGAGGGGTGGGGGGAAGAGACGGGGGTGTGGGGAGAGATTGGGGGCAAAACGTGACCCCAAGTCACGTTTTGTCCACGTGGCAGTGAGGTGGCGCTGACGGGGCAAAAAATGTGTTAGTTGGGGAATAAGTTTTGAAGATGTGTTGGGTTGATAAAAATTTATCCTAAATGTACTAATCAAGCAAAAAACCCCAAAGTTCTTCTAGAAACGTGGAGTCTCAAACTCGAGAAGTCCTCTTAATTAGGTCGTTGCAATGCAGT